>LPNX010101649.1:0-119477 GCA_001517045.1 Pseudotsuga menziesii | reverse complement strand
CCCTTTCTCCACTTACCCCCAATCTCTTAACACCCCCATTGGTCTCTACCTATAACCCCTTAACACTCCATCTCCATGTCTACCTCTAACCCCTTACCACCCCCTATCCCCCCCCCACAAACATTTTAATGGTATCGTGACCAAACCAAATCATATAGTTAAATAACATGTGCACGTTTATGTCAATAAAACGCACGTCTGTTTCAATAAAAATGAGTGTGCATTATTATGAACAAAACATGTATGGGTTATTATCACATATGCTCCTAACCCCCCAAACTGCCTATTACATCCCCTCTACAACACCTAGACACCCTAACATTAATCTATTCCCCCCCCACTCTTAAATGCCTAACACACCACTTCCTATCTCTCTCTCACACACACACATCCACGGGTCACCCCATACCACTAAGACCCCCCCTCTCTCTCTCTCTCTTGTCACCAACTACCACTAAGACTCCATACCACTAAGGATACTTGATTCTTGTTTATATTGTTCAAGTTGTGTGTCTACACTTGTTGTGTTTCCACTGAATATGTTCTTCCTCTACATGTGTGTGATGTGATGACGTAGGCCTAACCCCCCAAACATTGGGTAATTCTAGGCTTCCTTTCGAAAATAAAAATGGCAGTTATACAAAAGGGTCGTAACTTGGTCTTTTCCTACGAGACCAGAACAGAAGACTGGGATTTTCTTGAGACATTTTTCTTCACATGGTTGTAAGTGAAAGTTTGTCCTCTTTTCTTTATTGTGTTTTTAACTGTGCTTTTGCAGATTCATATCAGTAAAGTGTAACTGTTTTTAAGTTCTTCACTATTTTTCTGTCATTTTTCAGTATTAGGATTTCTTATTTTTTGTCAAAATTTCACTCATTATGAATTCCGAAGTAGCTTATGTTCCTAAATTAGTTGGTTCTAACTATCTTGCCTAGAAGAGAAACATGATTGATGTTCTCAAGAGTAAGATTCTTTGGAGGCTAGTTAATGGTGAATACAAGACACCCACTACTACTAATTATTTGTCTTTATGGGAAGCTAAAAGTGAACAAGGAATGGGGCTCATTGGTCAAACTGTTGCAGATAGTCTTCAGGTAAGTATTGAGGCAAAAGACAGCCCGATTCAGGTATGGAAAATTCTTTCCTCTTTATTTGATAAATCTGATGATGTTTCTGCATATTATCTTCAAAAGAAAATCTTTGACCTCGAACCTGCTGACTTTGCAAGAGTTGAGTTATATCTTGCTGAATTGAAATCTTTAAATGAGAAATTAAATAGTTGTGGTAAAGATTACAAGAAAACTGGCACTGCTCTTATTATTCTTGTAGAATGTAAAATATCATCTTGTTTTGATATGTTCATCCAAACTAGGAATAGAGCTCTAGAATTGTCTCAAAGTACTACAAAGCAAATTTTTGATGATTTTTTAAAGGATTGATCAATGAGCAAGAAAGGTTAATTGTTTTAGGACAACTCACACCTAATAAATCTCTAATTGCACTTAATAAGAATCATAAGAAAAGTTTTAATAATGCTAAAGGTTCTAATCCTTCTAATACTAATTCTGGACATTATTCTCATGCTTCTAATGAAAATAGTAAACATAAGAAAGTATATGATCCTTGTAAACATTGTGGTAAAACTAACCATCCTTAAAAGAATTGTTTTCAAGCAAAACGTTTAATGGCTAAATCTAAAAAGAAAACCTCTAATGACTCTAAGTAGCTTTATATGCATCTGTTGTTTTGCCTAATAATTCTTCTTCTAATGTGGAATGGATAATGGATTCTGATGCATCTAAACATATGACTGGTGATGCTTCTTTATGTACTTCTTATGATTGCAGAGGTTATCTTGTTCCTACTTGTCTCTAACATTCCTATATGGAAGAATTGACATTTTCAGGGCATTCATCCCTTGCATATTAACATCATACTAATAAGAAATGCACCTATGCTTCAGATTAGTTGCTTGATGATTAATTTTTCATATATTTAACTGAAATCTTTGGCTCACTATTTATATGTTGTGGCCGACAGTTAATGTGTAAAAGTAACTTTATTTTCCTTAATGAGCAAGTTAATCTTTTATTTGATCATATTGTGTTGCCATTCCTTTATATGATGTTTTCTAGCCTTTGGTATATAAGCATTTTCATTTCTATATGAGCAATTTTGTTTTATGATCTTTATATGCTTTAATCTTAAAAGTTCTCAGGTAGATAAGTTCTCTATTTAGGCTTTCACCTTATTCCGGGAATATTTAATCACCATCTTCTACTGTTCAATTCATGATGTTCATTTGTATGATATCATTTTCGATGTATAGACCATTGGGGTCTTGTTTCTTCGATGTGTGAGGTCTTCTATAGATATTTATATTGCACCTTAATTGGAAGAATGTCTGCTATCTGCATGTCTATTGGCCATCTGTTTTTTTTGTACACTAGTGTGGTGTTCTTAGCCACACGTTTTGTTGTATCGGTCGTCAGAAGGTATCTGTACTCTGGTGTGGATGTTATATCATAGTTCTTCAGCTATCATGTATGGTTGTGATGATTCTTGTGGTGAACTAGGCATCTTGCGATTGGATTTCGTCACATGTTCTTGGCATTTTATTGTTGGGTCTTTCATTGTACAACCTGGTTCGTGTGCACTTTCATGATTCAGTGAGAAGTGGTTATTCATCGTCAAATTCCATCAGCCGAAGTGTTCTTCTTATTTGCAGCTTTGGTTCTTCTGGAATTCCTTAGTGTTAGTGTGGGCCCTTGTCCTAGCCATTATTAAGGGGGAGTGTTGGAATATATTATATTCCTTGGAAGGTAATAATGTCTTTGTATTATGTTGGAAGTTGTCTACAATCTTATGTAAAAGAGTAATACATTTAACCCAAAGTTATATGGTGGTGTATTTATTTGTGTAGAGTATTTGTCCATGGTATTGTATTAAGAGATGTTATTTTGGAGAATTATATTTTCCCACATGCAATATGTGAGAGTAATTCCTCCTCCTCGTCTCTTAGTATATAATAGGGTCAAGTGAGTCTCTACACATTATGTATTCTTGATGTAGTTGTGGTACTATTGTGACACTATTGTACTTCATCTATATTGTTTGGGGTATTTGTGCTTTGCTCTCTTGTAAGATTGGAGAAGACATTCTGGTGATAATAGAAGACTACCTTCCCGCGGATGTAACCCATTAGGGTGAACCACGTATATCGATGTTCTCTTGTCCTTTTATTTTCATGTTCTTATCTTTTATGATATGTTGTTGGTTTTTTAGATAGGTTAACTAGTTTATCTTGACTCTACTATTCTAACACAAACTATGGTTTCATCCATATCAAAGGTGTTTTCTACCACTTTGAATTTTGTCTTAGTAGTTGCATTTTCTCCTTTCCTTGATTTGTGCTTCTTTGTACGTAATCTTGGATGAAGTTTCCAACATTTCCCATCCATGTTCCCATCTACATCATAGTTTTTACAATGCCTATTAGCATATCTCCTCTTTTGGATTGTGGAAAAAATATTCTTACCTTTGGTCTTATTGATCTATTCTTGACCCTTTTTCCATTGCCCCTTTTTGGAGTCGAACTCAATGTAGAGACATTTCTTGTTCACCCCATCTATGTTTTCCACTCTAATAAGTTGCACTTGCCTTAAGATATGGATGAATAGGCCTCCAAGAAACTTCATCGCCTTTCCTTTAATAATGTACTTAACCACAAAATTCATTACAAAAATAGAAAAACACAAGAGAAAATAGATCAACCCTAAAAAGATCTCTTGTAAATTAATGATATTCAAAATAGAGAGATATGGTCACTTGCCTCGTCAAGCCTGGGGAAACTCCAAGAGAAATGCTTTGAATACAATAAAAATTCTTGACAAAACATAGCATAACTTACTACTCAATATATAGTGCTTCAATAGCCAAAACCCTAACTACTTGTGGTCCCACTATTAATTAAAGTCAACCACCTAGGGGTATTTATTCAATAAAGAGAGTATGTTTACATTAAGTCGCTACCCACTAACTATATAATGGGAATTATGGCCTTGTACATTGATAAATTAGGTGGGTTAGGGTAGGACCATGTCATTCCCTCCCCCTTCAAAAGTAGCATTTTCCTCAAGGTTGGAGATGGGGAAACTATTGCAAAATAGTCAACAATTCCCAAGTAGAATATTCTAGTGAGGTGTCCTTCAAATGGATAAAAACTTCATGAATAGTGCATTGACATAGACAAATCTTCCTACTATCCAAAACTACTTCTCGTTGGTTCCAAATGGAGCCTTATCCATTTAGTTCTAGTAATGTAGTTTGAACTCAACAATTCTAACGCATGACCTTGTTCAAGGAGGGAGTTACTCTTATGGTTTGATAGTTTGAACTCAACAATTCTGATGCATGACCCTCTTCAAGGAAGGAGCTATTTTGATAGCCTTTGACATAAGAGTTCAGGGAGGGAGCTACTCTTATATTAAATGGATAATATGATAAGTGAAGAGATACTTTATGATGATTTTTCTTCCAATACAAAATTCATATGTTCAATACATTTTATCACATAATTAAAAAAAATTAGTTGTTTGATATAATTGGTAATTATATTTATGGTTATTCACATAAGTGTAGTATTAAATATAAGATTATGCATTATTAATAGCTTATTAGATATAATATTATGGGTATGTGTATGACTTCATAGTTGTTTTTTCACAATCTAGTGCTCCAACAATTATTTCAACCCAAACAATATATTAAGACTCAAGTAGAATCAAGTGTACATAATCTCAATCACATGGCATGAACCACAGCATAAGACAATAGAGATTTACATTGGAAACCAAATGTGAAAACCTACAATGAAGGTATTTTCATATCCATGTTTTCTTAGTGATATGTAGGATTGCAATGGTGTTTTTCTCTCTATATCACTGAGATTACAAACTCAAAAAAATTATAATGCCAATCCTTATTTTCTCTATTAAAAGAATCCCTTGTCTAATGTTGCAAAGGACTTCATAGGATATATTATATTGTTGGGATTATCTTGAATGCCAAGCATCCCTAACACTACAATTTCCTAACTCCAATGCTCTTCCTTCTTTGGCTTTTTCTTGGTAGTGTTTAAGTTCATGGATCCTTTGTCATTCATATTTTCCTTTTATTTTTTAAATTTTTTAATTAATTTAGATTTATCTATGATATGAAACACTTTAGAGGTGAGATTAGTGGATTGGGAAAGCATGGGTCCCTTCATAGTTTCAACTTCTCCTCCAACCTTGGCATTAAATGTGTATCCTCAAGCTTCTCTTATGTAGCAAACCATTTGACCTTGTTGAGTTTTGTTCATTGTTGAGCCATTGAAACCATTCAATTTTTATTCAAATTTAGTGTCAATTCACACCTTCCCATTAGGAGGATTTTGGACTCCAAAATTTTATCTATTAAGGAGATGGAATCCCATGGCCTCCACTTGGATCTTCAAGTCCACTACTCCATTAGCTATGAAGGATACTTGATTCTCGTTTATTGTGTTCAAGTTTCTTGTCTACCCTTGTTGTGTTGCCAGTGGAGAGTTTATTTCTCTACATGTGTGTGATGTGATGATGTAGGCCTAACCACCTTTAACCAACCAATAGGTTTTATCTCTCCTATATAAAGTTACATCCATTTCCTATAGGTATGGGATATTAAATATCACTTCACAAGAATATAATAGTGCAACTTCACATTCTGTTTCATTGACATAGACAGTGTTAATGACAAACTTGTTTTGCACCTCCTAGATATCCTCATGGTAGACTTCTGTTGAATCCAGTTAATGCATGTGGATGTACTAAATCAGAGTTTCTATACCAAGCTCGTTTACTAAGGACTCAAAAGTTAGAATTTATTGAGAACTACTATCAAACAAAGTATTTACCTTTCTATCCTTCACTTGAAGTTTGACTTGGAATAATGAATTCGTCTCTACAGTTACCATTGGTTGTTGCAATGTGGTGCAAAGTATGGTTTCATACACATCAAAGGTTCTTTCTACCCCAATGCATTTTGTCTTAGTAGTTGCATTTTCTTGTATCCTTGATTTGTGCTTCTTTGTATGTAATCTTGGATGAATTTTCCAACACTTCCCATCCATGTGCCCATCTACATCATAGTTCTTACAATGCTTATTAGTATCTCTCCTCTTTTGGATTGTGGAAAAAATATTCTTACCTTTGGTCTTATTGATCTATTCTTGGCCCTTTTTCCATTTGTTTCCATTGCCCCTTATTGGAGTCCAACTCAATGTAGAGACATTTCTTAATCACCTCATCTATGTTTTTAACTCTAAGAAGTTGCAGTTTCCTTGAGATATGGATGAATAGGCCTCCAATAAACTTCACCTCCTTTCCTTTAATAATGTACTTAACCACAAAATTCATTACAAAAATAGGAAAACACAAGGGAAAATAGATCAACCCTAAAAAGATCTCTTTTAAATTACGATATTTAAAATAGAGAGATATGGCCACTTGCCTCTTTAGGCATGGGGAAACTCCAAGAGAAATGATCTGAATACAATAAAATTATTGAAAAAACATTGTTAGAATAGTAGATTCAAGCTAAACTAGTTAACCTATCTAAGCAACCAACAGCATATCATAAAAAATAAGAACATGAAAAGAAAAGGACAAGAGAACACTGATATACGTGGTTCACCCTAATGGGTTACATCCACAGGAAGGTAGTCTTCTATTATCTCCAGAATGTCTTCTCCAATCTTACAAGAGAGCAAAGCACAAATACCCCAAACAATATAGATGATGTACAATAGTGTCACAATAGTACCACTACTACATCAAGAATACCTGATATGTAGAGACTCACTTGAACATATTATATACTAAGAGATGAGGAGGAATTACTCTCACATATTGCATGTGGGATAATATAATTCTCCAAAATAACATCTCTTAATACAATACCATGGACAAATACTCTACCCAAGTAAATACAACACCATATAACTATGGGTTAAATGTATTACTCTTTTACATAAGATTGTAGACAACTTACAACATAATACAAAGACATTATTACCTTCCAAGGAATATAATATATTCCAACACTCCCCCTTAATAATGGTTGGGAGAAGGGCCCACACTAACACTAAGGAAGGAAGGAGTCATTACTACTCCCCCTTGATGACAACTTGTAGAAGAACCAAAGTTGCAAATAAGAAGAACACTTCGGCTGATGGATTTTAATGATGAACAACCGCTTCTCAATGAATCATGAAAGTGCACGTGAACCAAGTTGTATGATGAAAGACCCAACAATAAAATGTCGAGAACATGTGACGGAATCCAATCACAAGACTCCCAGATCACCACAAGAATCATCACAACCATACATGATAACTGAAGAACTCTGGTATAACATCCACACCAATGTACAGATACCTTCTGACAGCCAATACAATAGAAGGTGTGGCTAAGAACACCACAACAGTGTACAAAAAAAAACCCTGATGGCCAAAACACATGCGGATAGCAGACATTATTCCAATCAAGATGAAATATAAATATCTATAGAAGACCTCAAACATCGAAGAAACAAGACCCCAATGGTCTATACATCGAAAATGATATCATACAGATGAACATCATGACTTTAACAATAGAAGATGGTGCTTCATTATTCCTGGAATAAGGTGAAAGCCTAAACAGAGAACTTATCTGCACAAGAACTTTTAAGATTAAAGCATATAAAGATCATAAAACAAAATTGCTCATACAGAAATGAAAATGTTTATATACCAAAGGTTAGCAAGATGCATTCAAATCCATTATCCATTCCACGTTAGAAGAAGAATTATTAGGCAAAACAACAGATGCAAATAAATCTACTTGAGAGTCATGAGAAGTTTTCTTTTTAGCTTTAGCCATTAAACATTTTGCTTTAAAACAATTCTTTTCAAGATGGTTAGTTTTACCACAATGTTTACAAGGATCATACACTTTCTTCTATTTACTATTTTCATTATAAGCATGAGAAGCATGTCCAGAATTAGTATTAGAAGAATTAGAACCTTTAGCATTATTAAAACTTTTCTTATGATTCTTATTAAGGGCAGTTAGAGCTTTATTAAGTGTGAGTTGTCCTGAAACAATTAACCTTTCTTGCTCATTGATCAATCCTTTACAAAAATCATCAAAAGTTTGCTTCATAGTACTTTGAGACAATTCTAGAGCTCCATTCCTAATTTGGATGAACATATCAAAACAAGATGGCATTTTACGTTCTACAAGAATAATAAGAGCAGTATCAGTTTTCTTGTAATCTTTACCACAACTATTTAATTTCTCATTTAAAGTTTTCAATTCAGCAAGATATAACTCAACTCTATCAAAGTCAGCAGGTTCGAGGTCAAAGATCTTCTTTTCAAGATAATATGCAGAAACATTATCAGATTTATTAAATAAAGAGGAATGAATTTTCCATACCTAAATTGGGTTGTCTTCTGCCTCAATACTTACCTGAAGACTATCTACAACAGTTTGACCAATGAGCCCCCTTGCTTTATCATTTTTATCTTCTCATATAGCCAAATCATCAGCGGGAGTGGGTGTCTTGTGTTTACCATTAACTATACTCCAAAGATTCTTACTCCTAAGAACATCAATCATCTTTCTCTTCCAGGCAAGATAGTTAGAACCAAATAATTCAGGAACAGAAGCTACTTCGGAAGTCATAATGAGTGAAATTTTGACAAGAAATAAGAAATCCTAATACTGAAAAATGATAGAAAAATAGTGAAGAACTTGAAAATAGTTACACTTTACTGATCTGAATCTGTAAAAGCACAGTTAAAAACACAGTAAAGAAAAGAGGAGAAACTTTCACTTATAACCCTATGAAGTAAAATGTGCCCAGAAAATCCCAGTCTTCTATTCTAGCCACATAGGTGGATCCAGAATGGATTTTTCAATTCCAAAAATAGGTTATAATAAAAAATCCGGTAAGAAATGACCAAGCTATGGCCCTTTTTTATAACTGTCATTTTTATTACCGAAATGAAGCCCATAAATGTCCAGTTTTCTGTTCTGGTCACGTGGGTGGATCCAGAATGGATATTCCAATTCCAAAAACACATGACAATAAAAAATCCGGTAAGAAATTACCAAGTTATGGCCCTTTTGTATAACTATCGTTTTTATTACCGAAATGAAGCCCAGAAATACCTAGTTTTTTGTTTTGGCCGCGAGGGTGGATCCATAATGGTTGTTCCAATTCCAAATACAGGTTATAATAATAAATCCAGTAAGAAATGACCAAGTTATGGCCCTTTTTTATAACTACCATTTTTATAATTGGAAGAATGATCTCCTTGAGGAGAGCCCCGAAATCATGTAGATCTACAGAAAAAAAAACATCAAGAAACCCTTGAAAAATCTCTGCAAAAATCTTACACAATAAGTTAGGGTTAGGGTTAAAAAAATGCAGAAATATGCCTAGATCTAAAGAGAAGCCTAATAATGGCTACCAGATAGAAAGCAAATATACAACAAGATGATAATGCCCAAATGATAATCGTTATTGATTGAAAGCTATAGAAGGTACTAGATCATAGCAACCCGCTCTGATACCATGTTAGAATAGTAGAGTCAAGCTAAACTAGTTAACATATCTAAGCAACCAACAACATATCATAAAAGATAAGAACATAAAAAGAAAAGGACAAGAGAACACCAATATACGTGATTCACCCTAATGGGTTACATCCACGGGAAGGTAGTCTTCTATTATCTCCAAATGTCTTCTCCAATCTTACAAGAGAGCAAAGCACAAATACCCCAAACAATATAGATGATGTACAATAGTGTCACAATAGTACCACTACTACATCAAGAATACATAATATGTAGAGACTCACTTGACCCTATTATATACTAAGAGATGAGGAGGAATTACTCTCACATATTGCATGTGGGATAATATAATTCTCCAAAATAACATCTCTTAATACAATACCATGGACAAATACTCTACACAAGTAAATACAACACCATATAACTATGGGTTAAATGTATTACTTTTTTACATAAGATTGTAGACAACTTCCAACATAATACAAAGACATTATTACCTTCCAAGGAATATAATATATTCCAACAAACATAGCATAACTTACTACTCAATATATAGTGCTTCAATATCCAAAACCCTAACTACTTGTGGTCCCACTATTAATTAAAGTCAACCACCTAAGGGTATTTATTCAATAAAGAGGGTATGTTTGCAGTAAGTCGCTACCCACTAACTATATAATGGGACTTATGGCCTTGTACATTTATAATTAAGGGGGGTTAGGGTAGGACCATGTCATGCCCTCCCCCTTCAAAATTAGCATTTCCCTCAAGGTTAGAGATGGAGAAACTATTGAAAAATAGTCAACAATTCCCAAGTATAATATTCTAGTGAGGTGTCCTTCCAATAGATAAAAACTTCATGGATAGTGCATTGACATAGACGAAGCTTCCTACTTCCCAAAACTACTTCTCGTTGGTGCCAAATGGAGCCTTATCCATTTAGTTCTAGTAATGTAGTTTGAACTCAACAATTCTAACGTGTGACCTTCTTCAAGGAGGGAGTTACTCTTATGGTTTGATAGTTTGAACCCAACCATTCTGATGCATGACCCTCTTCAAGGAAGGAGCTAGTTTGATAGCTTTTGACATAAGTGTTGAAGGAGCGAGCTACTCTTATAGTAAATGGGTGATAAGATAAGTGAAGAGATACTTTATGATCATTTTTCTTCCAATACCAAAGTCATATGTTCAATACATTTATCACATAGTTAAAAAATAATAATAGTTGTGTGATATATTTGGTAATTTTATTTATGGTTATTCACATAAGTGTAGTATTAGATATAAGATTAAAATTATTAATATCTTATATTAGCATTGTGTTCACTGAACTTAATTTGTATGTAGTGTCATGTTTCACCAATTTACACTTTTCCACAAGTGAATAAGGTATCAAATGCATACATTATAACTAACACATGACAAGTACTTACCATCATTTTATTGTAATCTCAAGTCCTTCATGATTTCAGGTTGAATATGCTTTAGAAAGTGTGTGGGGTATGGAAGATAGTGTTTGAATTTTTCAAATAGCAATTTGAGGGACCACACGATACATGGATCAAGCATCAAAATTTATTTGGATGTTTCATGTTCAAAAGGTTTGCTTTGTTTCTCAACTATGTTTATTAGCAAAGGATTTGTAGAAAATGACTTTTTAACTGGAGGAATATGTGGAACCATAAACATCAATAACGATATGCTTGGAATAACCGTAATTGGTCTCAATCTCAAAGTTAAATAAATTAAACAAACATGATTATGATTCAAACATTTATATAATGATTTCTAAAATTCTTTTCAAAATACATTTCCATAGGTCAAGAGCTATCTAGAAGTATTGTTGATGATGTAGTTAGAATATCTTCTACAATTATGTGTAAGAGTACCTTTAATAAATTGTAATACAAGCCTATGAACTTATTATATATTTGAACGGGCGATGTGGGGTGAGAAGGTGTAACAAGATTAACCCATCTCTCCTCCCATTCTCTCAATCCTCCAAGGTTGAATTCCCTCCCATAGTCTTCCTCCAACTCATTCATGATGTTTAGTAACCTCCATGACACTTGTCCTTCTCCTCAACCCTTCATCTTCCTCCAAATCCAAATTCCTGCCACCAAACCCCAAGTATGCCCTCTTCGAGGCTACTTTTAGCCCTAACATGTCAGAATGTCATATTTCTGAAATCAGGTCTGCAATTAGGTCTGATTTGTCATATAATCTTCCATCATTGTTGCGATAAAATGCAGGGAATCTCTCTCCAAGTGGCACCTAGTTTCTTCACAACCTCTTCCTCTTCCATGGGGAGTTACTCCTCTTCATCCTTTTGAATCCTTGGGCTCATGATATGTTACTTGACACATCTTCACCTTCCAAGAACATTCCATTACTCAAAATTTCGAATTTTGGGCTAAGTCATGACATGTGTAAGGAAGAATCCAAACACCCAAGGTCTCCATGAACATCCAAATGTCCTTATGAAGAAATGTCACTTTATTTTCTCCATATTTATATTTGTATGACCCAATTTAATGTATAAATGACAAACTAAGGTTATCTTGGATCTCATAGCTCTCTTATTGCAAGACTTAATGCCTCCTCCCCAACCTAAGGAACTAGTAAGTGGATAAAACATTACTAACTAATAGCCTCATTGGGATGGGGACATGACAACTTACTTATGGTCAAGATATTTATAAAATAATATATACGGTATCATTCCAGATCTATTTAGAAAGATTAGAGATAGTGTAGTTGGAATCTCTTTATTGGAACACCAACTCAATTGTTAGCTTTTTTGGGTCAACCCCTTGCCTATTTTGGAACTTTCTTTATAATATTATTCATTTTATAAGAAGAAGTCTCAATTACCTAAAGGCGCAAGAGTGCAATTGGTGTTGGGATATCAATGCCATCTCATAAAACATAAAAACTTTTGTGTGATCTTTGACAATGCCATTCCAGCATTTTCGTTATCTCAATTGCAATGCATGACATTGTTATTATAGGTGGGAATATTATTGTTATCTCAAGTGGAATGGTGTGCATGACATTGTTATTATAGGTGGGAGCAAAGTGTAACGACTACTTCATTTAAAGTATTGGTAACATTAGTTGAACTTTAAGTCTTTAAAATGTTAATCAATTTATTAAAATAAATGTAAATAAAAAACATAGGTATCACTGTGGCATTATTTGTATATATATGTTAATAAATTTATTAAAATAAATGTAAATAAAAATCATAGGTATCACTATGACATTATTTGTATATATAGTTTGGAGAAAATTGTCAAATTGTGATATTAAATATATGCATATATATTTTTATTATAATATTAAATTTACATTTGTTTAAAGTATTATTAATAGAAAAAAGTTAAATATTTTAAGATTTGATTTTTTTTCTAGTTTATCATTACCGAAATCCATTTATATTTTTTTTTAAATTAGTAAATCCAACCCTTTGTATGCATATATATATATATATATATATAACTTGGTTATTCAATGTTAACAAACATATCTTCATATTTCATTTCTAGTTATTTTTGAATAGTAATAAAAACTCAAATTTTAGAGTACAACATTATTAATACTTAATAATTTGAAATTGTAAAGGGATAGTTTAACCTCCGTAACATCCATAACATGTTTTTAAGTAAAAGTGTAAAAACATGAAATACTAAATTTTAAATATAACAAGTTAATATATATATATATATATATATATATATATATATATATAATTTTAATTTTAAGTATAACAAGTTAATGTTATATATAATTGTAAAGGGAGGTTTAACCTCTCTAACATCCATTACATGTTTTTAAGTAAAAGTGTAAAAACATGAAATACTAATTTTTAAATATAACAAGTGAATGTTATATATGAAAATTGTGGCATTTCATAATAAGGAGTTGTAAAATGCTATATGTTTATTTTTGTTAAAATTATGAATTTTTTATTAATATTGATTAAATAAAAAATATAATAGTTATATGATAATATTTTTTAAGAGGTGTAATTTTACAAATATTTAGGCATTGATCTTAAATGCCATTTGAAATAGGAGTAGTTTATCTACTCTACGTTTTCAATTTTATGGTTGTTTTTGGTTGGAATCCAGTAAAAAAATTTTAGGTAAAATCCAAATTTGGAAATGTTTAAATTGTGTTTTTGAATCCATTAATAGATTCACCACCCTCGAATACCCATCAAACCAAAATTATGCATTTTCATAGCAAATATATGTGATTCTAATTTATTTTGAATTTTTCCTACCAAACTTCAAAGAAAATATGCTCAAAAAAAGTTGAGAATACTTATGAGGAGGTGTAATCTTGTTACACCTGAAATTGGTAGTAATGCTCAATCCCTTGAAGTGGCATGGCCATGACATCTTTTGGAGGATATTTTTCCCAATCCTAGGATGTTTGGTGCATCTTGTCTCTTGACATAGGGCGTCATACCTTCCTAACGCCTTCTTCTTGTTGACATAGTGCATTGGTGACACATTTTCCCTCAAGGAAAAGATCGTCAGCACAAATTTCCCATATGCAGAGAGCATTAGCACAGTTAAAAAGGGAAAAAAAAGGAAGTTTCGAGAACCTTCTATATGAAAGTCCTTGTGGAGGATGATCCCAACTGTTTGGATTAGGTGGCTTTTAGCTCCGAGAGATCATTCCCTACCTTCCTCCCAAAATATATCAACCCCTTTTGGATTCCCTTGTCCTATTTATACAAGCTTCCTCTCATGAGTAAAGGGGAGAATACCAAGAGAGAATCTTATGGCTGTTGGAATCGTAGCTGGTGTGGGAGGCAAGAGAGTGTCATTGTGAGTGAGGCTTGTAAATTTTGTAGAGTGTGTGTAAGAGTGATGTCGAAAGTATTGTGAGATTGAGGCTTCAACGTCAATGATTCAGTTGTAGAGTCTTACTTTTTATATTATCAATACAAATATGTTCTCCTTTTCCATTAACAATTTCTGCTAATATCAGTTGTTTATTACTTTTTTCCTTGACTATTAGTATAGATATTTGGATTATCTTGTTGCTCTCACCATTTTGTCTTTTTCTTCATGCTTTTTTTTTCCTTTTTTTTTTTTTTCAATGTGGTTCACACGCCGGCTTGACCGACGGGCTACATCCACGGAATAATTTCTGGCGGACCCACCCGAAGGGGCCTCACACCCGCGGCCTCTGCATGCCTAACCCCAAGAGAGTCGATGAGAATGGATCCCGTGACCTCACATGCTGGGAGGCCTAACTACGAGTACTCGACCGATTGAGCTAACTCTTGAGGATTTGTTCTTCATGCTTTGCAGGTACATTCGATTGCAAAAGATCTATAAGGCAAGGAAAACCTCCATCATTAAGGTAAGGAAATCTTAACATTCAAGTAGCTCAGTTATCTAGGAGAAGGATGCATCGCTGTGATTTTTTGTTCTAGATCTACCCCATGCAGGCTAGGGGAACAAAGTATGCCCACCCTGATTGAAATATTCCCAGTAAAAAAAATGGCGACCATAATGGGGATAAATAAAACTTCAATCAGATTTGTGAATTTTGATATTGCTTTTGATTACAAGCTTATGAAATTTTCTCTTACTCATTTAAAGATATAAGGTGAGTAATCCACCTTAATTCACCCTCATTTTCCTTTTGTGGTTCGTGTTTTTACTTACCATAATTCCAGTTTGATTCACATGGGTTATCTTGAAGATTATTTGATTTTTTTTGTTCTCTAGATCCGTCGATGTACCTGGGTGTGCTTTACAGAGCGTCAGACTCTTGTGGACATATGTTTTCCACTATCAACTAGCGTCATCCATGCCTTCTTCCTAGAGTCAGAAAGCATCATTGATGCCTTTCAGAGAGAGGCATAGTACGTCAATCATTGTACGATTCCCTAATTATGCCCTACATGGTACACCAAGGTAGGATTTCTCCAGCTCTAGGGCTCTTTCTTTCAAATTTTTTGCTTATTTTTGGGTTTGGTCAATTTTCTCCCCTGCTCATTGACAGTTCTTGTTGTTTCTTTTGGCCTAGATGTACTTTTTAATGTTATATATTAAGAAGTTGTCTTAGTAGAATCTTCGAAAATGAATTGGTTTTGTGTGAAAATGGGATTTTGTATGTATGGTTTGTATGACAAATCCTTTAGGAGCTCTTAACATATTTGTGAAAAAGAAGAATAGTACGACTTCTTTGCTTTTGTAGTGTGGTTTTTTACATCTCTTTATTTGAAATCGTATAAAAAAACAAAGAAAAGGATGGATTTCTTGCTTTTGGTTTGTATAAATCATTAGAAGTATTTTTTTTAAAGATTGATTAGATAAAATAGACATTTGTGCATTACGAAGCCCTTTCCTTTTGTAGTAGAAGAGATTTTTGAAAACATAGCCTTAGAGTTTTACTTGTATGAAAGTACTTGAAGTTTGAGGAAATGAGTCATTTGGATTGCATGGTTGTATTTTTGTGTTTAAAAAAAAAAAAGAGCACCACTCCCTTACTCTAGATAGACTTTATCGAAAGTAAAATTGCATGGGCATTTAGATGATTCAAACCTTGCAATTTACTTCAAATTCCACAAACATCCACTAACCATCAAGATAAAATTGAACTGTAGCTTAGGTTAAAACTCTTAGTAATTTGAATAATAGGTTAGACTATGTGTTCTGGCGTCTATAAACATAGGAGCTCTCGTTTTGTTTCCTGCACTGCATCCCGGGGACCATGCAGTTCTTCCATGTACCAATTAGTATATCGAACGGATTTTCATGTACCTTCGAGATATATCGAAAAGTTCTTCACGTACTCGATAGTATATCAGAAGGCCCCTTTTGAACGGTTGTGCATCAAACAACACTAACATGAACTTGAGTTCCCACATACAATGTGTATATAGGGAGACCCTTCTAGGAACCAATACCAACTGAGAAAATCATTTTAGTCGTACTTTTGGAGAAATACACCGAGAACAACACTCGGGGAGATGCTACACACGTATCGTCCAGGTGTGTCGGTATTTAGGAAAGGGCACGGTCCCAATCCTCCTTGTCGCGTTTTACTGTTGGACCCTGCGGTATATCGCGAGTTGTGACAACTTGGAAATCCTAGTGAGGTTCTAGCTTTCTTAGCCCCTCTTATCACTTAAGTTTGCATGTAACCTTACCTTGAGTAGGTTTGTCAGTGAGTGTTCTTTTTTTAGTAAATATTTAGAGTAGAAGTGTTTAGCCATCATTCTGGTTGAACCACCTATGAGGATATATCATATATTGCAGGGTCTACTACTTGAATTTCATCCTACCATAGAAGAAAGATAAGGGGTGACCATCGATCAACCTGCCACTACTAATCCTTCTGTGGAAGGTGTCCCTATTGTTAAATTAGGAGAAGAGTATTCTTCTACAGAGAATCTACCTACCTCTACCCTGGTATTGGTACAATTACCCCCTTACATGATTCAACTTTTCACTTCCCTACGGAAGGCCATTTTGGTGCACAGGATTAGGTGTTTTCCCCACCCTCAGATGACCCAGTAGCAGTGGAATTTGGTCCAACTTCTCCTTTTGTGGAGACTTCCATGGGACATACTATTTCTAAGTATGGAACCATTTCTTTAACATATTCTTCCCCACCACCTAGGTCAAGTTTGTTGATATCTAGTGATGAGTATTTTAGACCCATCTGGCATATGGTGTCCAATTTACACACAAGGGGAGAAATCATAAGAAGGAGAAGTGTTTATCCTTTTCCAAGCCGTTCGAAAATATCCACTCCCATATACCACCATGCCCTTGTTCGGTCTCATGTTCCTACCGTATCTTGAATACCAGTTTAAAGTGTGGTTTCCTATGATCCCAGTCAGCCTTCTATCCCTGCATTGTCAACACAAACTCTCCCTTTTATCCCTATTTCTCTTGTTAATCCTGTCACTGGGGGGGAATCCCTAGGACCAGTTTTCCCTACCACCATGAGAACTAGTTCAAATCATGGGCAGAGTGTTGATCTAGGGAATCCCATGGTTGGGCCACCTTTCACTACTGCAAACACAATAATTCCTTCCTCCACACCGGGACAACCAATTCCCAACCAACTCACTAGGGAATACCTTCACCCAGGAAATAAATAGGAAATGGTCACCCAAAACTACCAACATGTTTCCTAAGAAAATGTTTTTCCCAGCACCCCTTATCCTGGTAACCCTAATGCCCCATGGGGACAACCTAATTGGTCGAATGTCCCTACTTACGGAGGCTCATTTGCAAATATGTACGGAAGTCTATCTATGGGTCCACTCAGAGGTCCTCCATATAGAGGACTATTGCCTGGACGTACTTCATATGGAGGTCCACCACCTAGAGGTCCACCATCGGGAGGTCCACCACCTGGAGATCCACCATCTGGAGGTCCACCACCTGGGGGGACCATCAGGTGGTACATTTGGAAACCAACCTCAATCTAACCCACCTATTATTGGAGGATCATCGATTCCCATTTTTTAATTTGCTTATCGCGCTAATAGTATTCAAATTCCTTACCAATATTACCAGTATCTGTGATTAAATCAACTGCTACCCTTTCTAGTTACACTTGATTTGTCGGATTTGTAGATTTTGATCAATGATCCTATTCATCATGATCCTTCTTGTCATGTTATTCCAGTGAGATTGCCTTCATATATACCTAAGTTTGACGAAAAATACCGTGAGGACCCCAAGAACCATGTAATGACTTATCATCTATGGTGTTCATCCAACTCTCTAATGGATGGTTCGATCTGTTTGAGATTGTTTCAAAGGACTCTCACTGGAACCACCACTAAGTGGTATATAGAATTACCCCAACACTGTTTTTCGGATTTTAACACCTTAGAAATGGAGTTTTTAACACACTTTCAACTCCCAATCCAGTATGAAACGGGTATGGATATTTTAACTTTCGTCCATTAGATGACTTCCACCCATATATCCAATCATATATATGAGTGGAGACGACATCACATATTCATTAAAGAACCTATTCCTGACCAATTACTTGTCGATTGGTTAACTAAGTCTTTGCTTCTTCCCATTGCTCACGATGTTTCCATGGGAGGTTTTTTCACCAAAGAAAAATCCATTAGTCGAGATAAGTACCTAGACTTGGTTTATTCCCAGTCATGTACTCTTTATGATTTTATCTCACACACTCCCCGTCCTACTTCATACCCCCCAAGACCTTCAAAAGAGCCACTAGCTGATGGTGTTATTGGTTATGTTCAGACACAACCAGCGACTAAATATTCGAAAAAGAAAAACCCACCTGTTGTCCAGGCCGGTGCAAATCCCAAGACGACCTATCCTCCTATTTCCTCTACTAAGGTAAATTCCATTAAATCCTCATAATCTTTGGGAATGAAGAAGAAAGGAAAGAATAAATCAAAAAAGTTTGAAAACCAATGGGAGAGTAATAAAACGCAAAACCCAGACGTCAAATCTAAGAATAAGAGAAACATAAAGTTTCCCTGCCTCATATGTGGAGGTGACCACTTCACCAAGGAATGTCCTCAGCATGAATAGGTTTGAAAGTTCTTAAAAAATAATCCCACCCCATCAATCTTGAGTAACCCTTTCCCTAACCCGCAACAGTTGATCGACCATCAATTTTTGCACGAGTCTTCCTCATCATCTATAGATAAGTTTAAAATGATGTCTAGTAAAACAGTTAATCTCACTACCAGATCCCAGACCTATGACCCACCTCTAGAAAATAAATACAGTAACACTCCGTCTGTTAAGCCTATAGTTTCCACTCCTCCTACCAACAATATTCATATAGAAAAACATGTTCTTGACACCGTCTTTTGGTCTCCAAAGAGTACAATTCGAAAATTGGTACTTAACCCTAATGTGCAGGATGCTCAATACTACAATGTAGTCAAAGATTTGTCCCAAGCACCATGTGTTATGTCTATCCTCAAAGTACTCCAAACATGCGCTACGCAAAGAAAGAACCGGTTGTCGATTCTCGGAGCTATGGATCTTGAAAATAATAACATTATTGCCTTTAAACTAGATGATTTTAAGTCGAGACTCTCCCTATAGTTGGCCTTCCAACTATCCATGAAAGTTATTGGGAATAAATTCCATCACACTGTGTTAGATGAATGTGCCTCGACTTCTGTCATGTCTCTATCATGCTGGAGATCTATTGGATCTTCTAATATAAACCATTCACCTACGACTTTGAAGGCGTTTGATGGTCTTGGTTTTCAAGCTTATGGACTACTGCCCTCCCTCTTGGTTGAACTAGGGGGGGAATTGGTGTCCATTCAGGTCGAGGTTGTCGATGCTCCTTTGGACTATAATATTCTCCTGGGTAGGAATTGGCTCTACTCTATGTAGGTAGTTTCCTCATCTGTGTTCTGATTAGTCCAATTCCCATTTCAAGGAAATATCGTCACGATTGATCAGTTAGATTTTTGTTCCCAAGACACGAGTTCTAATTATGCGAATAATGTCCCACTTTTAGCTACTACGATTTCGTAGTACCATAATTTATGGATAGGTCTTCTCAAAGATTCTTCACTTATGGGAATATTTTTTTATGATCCTCCCTCTAGTCAGACCGCATCTATGAACATTATCTCCTCTAAGAGTCGTGACACTTCAGACAAAGGAAAATCGATTGTTGATTTGACATTGTTTACTCATTTCGAAGAAACTTACCAGGTTATCCAGTCCACTAGAAACCCCAACATTAATGATCATATTTTGGTGGCATCCGACCACTATCACCTAACATACTAGTTAAATTCCCCCCCATCTATAGATTACCTTTTGCAAGCTCTTTCTTAAGATGAATCAATCATGGAAGTCATGTCTTTAGAAGAGATGCCATTGAAAAACCATCATCATCGATCCTCTTTCCCTCGCCGTTATCATATGGTAGAAGATCATTTTGAAACAATGGTTTCATTTGATATTGTAACTACTCCTTAGCCATTGGTACTCATCCACAATGTTGAGTCTGAGGGTAATCTAAGTAATATTACTAAGATCATTTCAGTCGATATATTAGTGAAGCTGGGACTTGTAGAGAATATTCATGTAGGCCAAAATTCTTTTGCTTCAGAACTTAGGTCTTATATGGCCCTTTTGAAGGAATTAATAGAATTTTTCCCTTGGACATATGAGGAAATGTCAGGGTTATACCCTTCGATCATGGTTCACTAGATTAGGACTTACCCTGATGCCAAGTCGATCCATCAAAATTTACGGGAGATTCAACCACATAAAGTGGAAGTCATTAAGGAATAAATCGAGAAACTTCTCAAGGATGGGTTCATTTATAGTGTACCATTTCCAGAATGGGTTTCTAATATTGTCCCCATGAACAAAAATCAAGAAAAATTAGGGTTTGCTTCTATTGGTATATTATTAAACCCACTCATAACTTAGGATAAATTATTTAAACATTATTTGATTAAATTCCCACCCACTAGCTAATTAGTTGGAATTCACATGCACCTTAAAGTCAACATATGCCATCTATACCCTAGGAATGCTTTATTTATGATTCTGGGTTGATTTTGACCACTTTATGGACTCCCGAAATTAGTAACTGCGCTTCTCTGTACATTCTACCTTATTCTTCTTTTATCCTGCTTTTCTATGGATAAGGAAAAGCTAGTTATCTAGGAAATTTGTATCATTTGTTTCCAACCCATTCTCCGTGATTTTCTCTCCATTTTCCAGGATTAGCATGTTTATCCATCACTCTTGAGAACTCACTCATGCTTTTGTTAATTCGTGAGGTCCTTGAATTATTTGGGAGGTGCTTTAGCCACCTATGGGGGTTTATCATATTTGGTAAGTGTTAAAACTGAAAATTGTTCCTAATTTTTGTGTGTTGTTTTTCATAGACTTATTTCCTATTTATTTTTCATTTTTTATTTTGTTTTAAATTTTAATAATGTTTGATGCATTTTATTTGGTTTTATAGGTTTTAGTTGCTTTAATTTATTTTGTTTGATTTTATTAAGTTTTATTTTTGCTTACTAAGTATTATATATCCTTTGAAGTCTGAAAATGCTTATATTAAAGTCTATTCCAAGGCTTATATTTAAGGTCTAACCTTTTCCTTTGAGTTTTTTGTCAAAATTTTCATGAGAACATTCCTGTAGCGCAAAGATCAAGGTCTATGCAATAAAGCGCTACATGAATCCTAAATCATTGGAAAGAGTGGGGGATTATCGTGGCCATTGCAGATGAAGACAACCAAAGATAATGGAAGCTTTTTAGCCACCTGTTAAATACATACTGACGCATGTTCATAACCCTAGTCCATAATCATGACAAGTGTATGAAGTCCATAATCATGACAAGTGTATGAGGATGTGTAGAGATCATTGAGAGAATCGTGGTCTGGATTGACACGATTTTGGTTGTGTAAGGATTATTGGGAAGATCGTGGTCTTGACTGTCATGATTTTGTTTTGATTATGAGTTTATGGTTGTAGAGAAGGAGGTTTTAAAATCTTTGAAGCTTTCTAAAGGAGTACACAGGCAAGGTTACAACGCAAATATGAAGAAGAGTGGAAAGACTAACAGATTTGAACCTACTGATACAAGTTGGGAAAATGATTTTCCTGAATGTACAGCATTATTCAAAAGGGTAGGATGGTTCATTTTCTTTGAAAGAATCACAGGTTTCAATCCAGAGGTCTCATATCGTTTCGCCTAGGGTTTCATTAAGGATAATGTTACTTTTGATACTCTTAAGTTTGAATTGACAGAGGAATTAATAGTCGAAGCTATAGGTGTATCAAGATATGGAGAATTATGGTTCCAAAATATCCCTTTCAGCTTTAACCCAAAGGACTTCCTATTACCAGAAATTGAAGCCCTAGATTGGGGAAAAGGCATTCATTTGGAAAAGTTCAAACCTGAATGGAAGGAAGCTATTGGAATTTTGTAGAGTTATGTTACATGCGAAGGTATGTTTTCTTTAGTTTTTAAATACCACATTAGGTTTCTGCAACATCTCAACCAGCAGTCAAAAATGAATTTACCTTTCTTCTTCTTCAAAAATCTCCAAAATAGTTCTAACAAGATTAAGGGGCATATTGACCACACACACCAGTCTATTTTTCATCATGGTCTGATAAAACTAATCACAGGCATAGTGTTGATCTAGGGAATCCCATGGTTGGGCCACCTTTCACTACTACAAACACAATAATTCCTTCCTCCACACCAGGATAACCAATTTCCAACCAACCCACATGGGAATACCTTCACCCAGGAAATCAACAGGAAATGGTCAACCAAAACTACCAACCCGTTTCCTAAGGAAATGTTTTTCCCAACACCCCTTATCCTGGAAACCCTAATGCCCCATGGGGACAACCTAATTGGTCGAATGTCCCTACTTACAGAGGCCCGTTTGAAAATATGTACGTAAATCCATCTGTGGGTCCACTCGGAGGTCCTCCATATGGAGGACCATTTCCTAGAGGTCATTCGCATGGAGATCCACCACTGGAAGGTCCACCACATGAAGGTCCACCACCTGGAGGTCCACCATCTGGATGTCCACCACCTGGGGGGACCATCAGGTGGTACATTTGGAAACCAACCTCAATCTAACCCACCTGTTATTGGAGAATCATCGATTCTCATTTATCAATCTGCTTATCGCCCTACTAGTATTCAAATTCCTTGCCAATATTACCAGTATCTTCAACTAAATCAACTGCTACCCTTTCTAGTTACACTTGATTTTTCAGATTTGTCAATTTTGATGAATGATCCTATTCATCATGATCCTTCTTGTCATGTTATTCCAGTGAAATTGCCTTCAGATATACCTAATTTTGATGGCAAATCCCGTGAGGACCCCAAGAACCATGTAATGACTTATCATCTATGGTGTTCATCCAACTCTCTAATGGATGGTTCGATATGTTTGAGATTGTTTCAAAGGACTCTCACCAGAACCACCGCTAAGTGGTATATAGAATTACCCTTGCACTCTTTTTGGGATTTTAACACCTTAGAAATGGATTTTTTAACACACTTTCAACTCCCAATCTGGTACGAAACGGGTATGGATATTTTAACTTTCATCCATCAGACCACTTCCACCCATATATCCAATCAGATACATGAGTGGAGACAATGTCGTATATTGATTAAAGAACCTATTCCCGACCAATTACTTTTCGATTGGTTTACTAAGTCTTTGCTTCTACCCATTGCTTGGGATGTTGCCATGGGAGGTGTCATCACCAAAGAACAATCCATTAGCCAATATCAGTACCTAGACTTGGTTTATTCCCAGTCATGTACTCTTTATGATTTGATCTTGCACACTCCCTGTCCTACTTCATACCCCTCAACACCTTCAAAAGAGCCACCAGCTGATGGTGTTATTGGTTCTTTTTAGACACAACCAGCGACTAAATATTTGAAAAAGAAAAACCAACCTATTTTCTAGGCTGGTGCAAATCCCAAGACCACCCCTCCTCATGTTTCCTCTACTAAGGTAAATTCCATTCAATCCTCATAATCTTCAGGAATGAAGAAGAAAGGAAAGAATAAATCGAAAATGTCTGAAAACCAACAAGAGAGTAATAAAACACAAAACCTAGATGATGAATCCAAGAATAAGAGAAACGTAAAGTTTCCCTGCCTCATATGTGGAGGTGACCACTTCACCAAGGAATGTCCTCAACATGAATAGGTCTGCAAGTTCTTAAAAAATTATCCCACCCCATCAATCTTGACTAACCCTTTCCCTGCCCAACAACAGTTGATCGACCATCAATTCTTGCATTATTATTCCTCGTCCTCTATAGATAAGGTTAAAATGATGTCTAGTAAATTAGTTAATATCACTACCAGATCCCAGACCTATGACACACCTCTAGAAAAGAAAGATGACAGCACTCCGTCTGATAAGCCTATAGTTTCCATTCCTCCTACCAACAATCTTCATATCGAAAAACATGTTCTTGACACCATCTTTCGGTCTCCAAAGAGTACAATTCAAAAATTGGTACTTAACCCTAATGTGCAGGCTACTTAATACTACAATGTAGTCCAAGATTTGGCCGAAGCACCATGTGTTATGTCTACCCTCAAAGTATTCCAAGCGTGCCCTACACAAAGAAAGAACCGGTTATCGGTTCTTGGAGCTATGGATCATGAAAATAGTAACATTATTGCCTTTAAACTGGATGATTTTAAGTCAAGACTCTCCCTGTAGTTGGCCTTCCAACTATTCATGAAAGTTATTGGGAATAAATTCCATCGCACTGTGTTAAACGAAGGTGCCTCGACTTCTGTCATGTCTCTGTCATGCTGGAGATCTATTGGATCTTCTAAGATAAATTTTTCACCTACAACATTGAAGGCCATTGATGGTCGTGGTTTTCATCCTTATGAATTACTGTCCTCCCTCTTGGTTGAACTAGGGGGGGAATCGGTTTCCATTCAGGTCGAGGTTGTCGATGCTCCTTTGGACTACAATCTTATCCTGGGTAGGAATTGGTTCTACTCTATGCAGGTGGTTGCCTCATCTTTGTTCTGATTATTCTAATTCCCATTTCAAGGAAATATCATCATGACTGATCAATTGGATTTTGTTCCCAAGACACGAGTTCTAATTCTGCGAATTGTCCTGCTTTTAGCTACTATGATTCCGCAGTACCAGAATGTAAGGATAGGTATTCTCAAAGATTATTCACTTATGGGAATATTTTTGTTATCCAATCCTCCCTCTAGTCACATCGCATCTATGAACATGATCTCCTCTAAGACTCATGACACTTCAGACAAAGGAAAATCGATTATTAATTTGACATTGTTTACTCATTTCGAAGAAACTTACCAGGTTATCCAATCCACTAGTGACCCCAGCATTAATGATCATATTTTGGTGGCATCTATTGGGTGTTATAATGTCTAAATTACTTCACCTAATCTTTAATTATCGATCGGGGTTGGTAGCCTTAGATTTTCTACAAAATATATGCGAAGATAGAGGGGTTCTTATGGCGTTGTAGAAAGATTTTAACAAACAAAAGATCGAAAGATCTTTCAAAATGAAAAACTAAGTCAAACTCCTAGGAATTCAATTATTTAAAGTAATTAAACCGGAACAAAATATTAAACTAAATAATTGACAATTTATTTTATAAGCAAATAACTTTAAACTGGAAATGATACTATCAACAACTAATCTTTAATTTGGAAACTAAGATGTAAGGAAAACCTAATTAATAAGCAAGTAGAAAACTTAATAAAATAAGCAAGTAGAAAACTTTATAAAGAAAATTAAATAAGAAGACACAAGTAGAAAACTTAATAAAAATATCTTTGAATTCTATCCTACAAGTCTCTTTCATTAATCACACAACGAAAAAGGAATAACCTAAAAACATGCTAAAGATAACACACACAATACTGAATTTTACATGCAAATGGATAAATCAATACAAAGGCATGAACACAAAACAATACAATAGTAAAAAGAATCAGAAACAAACTCAAGAAACAAAACATAAAATAGCTCAAAACATATTTAAGATGAAAAGAAGTAAGGTGACTTTAATAAATAACCTAAAACAATTTAAATTAACTTTAATATAAAATAAAACTATCCTTTAAAGATTACATTCAAAGCATACTTCAAACACTAAAGAAACAGTTTTTAAAACAATTTCAAAACACATTAAAAACACTAAAAATGAAACAATGAGTTGAATGATAGACTAAACTGTGGGTTTGAAAGGGGTGACTGAATAACAGTTTAAACAGGCTGTCCGAATGACAGACTGCATAATTAAAATGACATAAATTAACCTAAATGATCTAATCTTCAGCTGAATTCGTGCACATGTGAATCTAATGCAAATAGACATTAAACAAACCTATTTATTAATCAAATTTGTCAATGAAACGAACTTAAACAAATTCATAAAAGAAATCATTATATATTAATAAACAAACTAGAATTCAAATTGCATAAACTTGGAACATAAAGGAAATAAATAGAACTAACTTCTATTCTATCTAATTGCAAATACTGAACCATAAAGTGGAAATGAAAGGACTGATTGTAAACTTGAAATCAAACTATGCACGTAGTTAACTATTTAAATTTCAGAAATGAAAATTGCATTACGGGAAATAAATGAAATAAACATTTACAGCAATCTAATGAAAACAAACTAAACTAGCTATAACAGAAAGAAAACAACAAAATTACACAAAAGAATGAACCTCTGGTTCATGAGGGGCCCTCTCAGCAATCAAGGGTGTTGCTCGGCTAACGCCTACTCAAACGCAATCATAAACAGCAAAGCATATGGCTCTTATAAAAATGATGGAACATAAATACAGAATTCCTCTTCTTCAAACGACTGTCTAACAAATGAAATGATCAACTCCCTAACTATGCACATGCAGGTGTTTATATACAATGTTTACAGGGATGAGCAAGTCGACCCTTTAGTGGTTGACTGCTCTGTAAATTTAGTCAACCATTATGACTACTAACTAATTGCAGGCCAACTCACAGTCATCCTCCCTTCTTCAGCGTGAATAGTTCTCTTCATCACTTGATGTGGCATGCAAACTCCTTATTTAGCATGGTAGGTGGAGTGGTGTCGAGCAAGGGCATCACATGGTGGTGAATCTTCTAGAATGAGAATCGTTCCATCATCCAAACGTGTGGACTAGTGGTGAGGTGTTGAGAAAGGACAGCGTGATGGAGATCCTTCTAGACTTGGAGCTTCTCCATCATCCAAACGCATGGATAACAAACATTCTGTAGACCGTTCCAATGTTTTAATGCCTGGAAACTTGCTAACGAATATCGTGCAGTCTGGTAGACAAGTTGAGTAGTGAGCTGCGTCGTGAGCTGGATGATAAGCTGGATATGCTATGTGCATATCTAGTCGAATGCGTGTATGTTGCGATCTTTCCCAAAGACCATGATCTGTAAACAAATGCATATAAATTAATATATCGAATGTGCTTCATATAATGTCAATTTTAACCAATAAAATCTTAAAAAATTATAAAATAACCATAATTACATAAATCTTAAATTCATGCATACCTAGGGATGAATAGTGATCTGCAAGACATAAATTATGCAAAAAGATGATAAAACATGTGTTTAAATGTGTAATTTAACTGCCAAAAATGATAACAAAATGAGGCTCAACATTCCCCCAAACCAGAGAAATTCCAAGTCCCACTAAGCAAAGAGAAATATAAGAGATCACACTTTCCTAGCGAATTTTGAGATGTGAGCCCACAACGGGCATATGCATAAATGAATGAGTTCATAAGGTTTGTAATTAGTTCAACCATGTCCCAAGTAAAACTTTGGACAAGTTGACCATATGATACAAAAGGTATAAATCGCATTTACGATAAGATTGATCAACAAGAAAATTGGTCATTTGATAATTTACATGCATAATTGGGCAAGAGGATAAGGTTGCGAACAGTGAAATGATAAAAAAAAAAATTAAGGTCAAAGCATCCATATAGAGATAAAAACTTATTTGCCAAAAAAAACAAAATTTGGTTAGCAAATTTTAATCAGACGTGCTATAATATCACTATGTTGTATTTAGATCGTCATTTAAACCTTCATTCGATCCTTCATATAGTTCTCCATATTGATTTTTTTTGTGAAAATATGCTTCATGCTATAACCAAGTTCCACTACTTACATTATCCTCAAAACACTTATCATTTGTTAGGGATAAATAGATTTGACATAAATAATGAAAAATAAAAACAATCTAATTTTTCCTAATCCTCCCCCAAACCAAAGATATGGCGTGTCCTCAAGCCATACAAGAGAGAAGAATTAATTGTTCCATATAATGAAAAAAATATTTCTACCATGCTGTTATTATTTTGTAAGAAAAAGGAAAACTAAATTGTAAATGGAAATGATTCAGATATGTATATTCATAAAAATATATATAACAGTGCTTAGAAATACCACTTGAAATATGATAATATAAATAAAGAAATGCCATAGAAAAAGCTAGTCATCCATGCCTCGTTTTAAAGATATCTTGTCATAACAAATATTTTGACTTTACCCTGGAATGTGTGAGATTTATAGTTATGGGTCCCATTTCTAGGATAATGACATCCTAGGTATTTGTTGAATTAGATGGCTGGGTCCAAGCCCAACTTATAGCAATTCTCAAATGACATTATAACAATTGGCCTTGACATATTATTCATAAATTCTAAAAAAAAATCTTTATATTATCATTATTCTACAAATCATTATTCGAACAGTGAGTTGAATGACAAACTGAACTGTGGGTCTGAAAGGGGTGACTGAATAACAGTTTAAACAAGATGTCTGAATGACAGCCTGCACAATTAAAATGACATAAATTAACCTAAATGGTCTAATCTTCAGCTGAATTCATGTGCATGTGAATCTAATGGAAATAGACAATAAAAAAACCTATTTATTAATCAAATTTGTCAATGAAATGAACTTGAACAAATTCATAAAATAAATCATTATATATTAATAAACAAATTCAAATTCAAATTGCATAAACTTGGAATAGAAAGGAAATAAACAAAACTGAACTTCTATTCTATCTAATTGCAAATATTGAACCATAAACTGGAAATGAAAGGACAAAGTAAATTTGAAAGCAAACTATGCATGCAGTTAACTATTTAACTTTCAGAAATAAAATTGCATTACAGGAAATAAATGAAATAAAAATTTACAGCAATCTAATGAAAACAAACTAAACTAGCTATAACAGAAAGAAAAGAACAAAATTACACAAAAGAATGAACCTTTGGTTGATGAGGGGCCCTCTCAGCAATCAGGGGTGTTTCCCGGATAATGTCTACTCAAACGCAATCATAAAGAGCAAAGCATACAGCTCTTATAAAAATGATGGAACAGAAATATAGAATTCTTCTTCTTCAAATGACTATCTAACAAATGAAATGATCAACTCCCTAACTCTGCACATGGAGGTGTTTATATGCAATGTTTACAAGGATGAGCAAGTTGACCCTTTAGTGGTCGACTACTCTCTAAATTTAGTCAACCATTATGACTACTAACTAATCGCAGGCCAACGCATAGTCATCCTCCCTTCTTCAGCGCAAACAGTTCTCTTCATCCTATGATGTGGCATGCAGACTCCTTCTTTAGTGTGGCAGTTGGAGTGCTATCGAGCAAGGGAAGCACACAGTAGCAAGTCTTCTAGAACGAGAATTGTTCCATCATCCAAATGCATGGACTGGTGGTGAGGTGTTGAGAAAGGGCTACGTGATGGCGATCCTTCTAGACTGGGAGCTTCTCCATCATCCAAGCGCGTGGATAACAAACATTCTGCAAACCGTTCCAATGTTTTAATTCTTGGAAACTTGCCAACGAATATCACGCAGTATCGTTAACGAGCTGAGTGGTGAGCTGGATGATAAGCTGGATATGCTATGCGTATATCTAGCTGAATGTGTGTCTGTTGCAAGCTTTCCCAAAGACTATGATCTGTAAACAAATGCATATAAATTAATATATCGAATGCGCTTCATATAATGTCAATTTTAACCAATAAAGTCGTAAAAATGATAAAATAACCAGAATTACATAAATCTTAAATTTGTGCATACCCAGGGATGAATAGTGATCTGCAAGACATCAATTATGCAAAAAGATGATAAAACATGTGTTTAAATGCGTAATTTAACTGCCAAAAATGATAACCAAATGAGGCTCAATAGCATTCAACCACTATCACCTAACATACTAGTTAGATTTCCCCCCATCTCTAGATTACCTTGTGCAAGATCTTCTGTAAGATGAATCAATCATGGAATTCATGTCTTTAGAAGGGATGCCATGGAAAAACCATCATCATTGATGCTCTTTCCTTCCCAATTATCATATGGTAGAAGATCGTTTTGAAACAATGGTTTCATTTTATATTGTAACTACTCCTTAGTCACCGGTACTCGTCCACAATGTTGAGTTGGAGGGTAATCTAAGTAATATTACTAAGATCATTTTGGTCGATATATTAGTGAAGCTGGGATTTGTACAAAATATTCACATAGACCAAAATTCTTTTGCTTCAAAACTTAGGTCTTATATGGCCCTTTTTAAGGAATTAATAGAATTTTTTGCTTGGACGTCTAAGGAAATGTAAGGGTTAGAGCCTTTGATCGTGGTTCACTAGATTAGGACTTACCCTGATGCCAAGTCGATCCATCAAAATTTACAAGAGAGTCATCCATGTAAAGTGGCAGTCATTAAGGAATAAATCAAGAAACTTCTCAAGGATGGGTTCATTTATCCTGTACCATTGACAGAATGGATTTCCAATATTGTCCCCGTGAAAAAAAGCAGGGAACAATTAGGGTTTGCTTTTGTTGGGATATTATTAAACCCACTCATAACTTAGGATAAAATATTTAATCATTATTTGATTAAATTCCTACCCACTAGTTAATTAGTTGGCATCCAATTGCACCTTAAAGTCAACACATGCCATCTATACCTCGGGAATTATTTATTTATGATTCTGGGTTAATTTTGACCACTTTATGGACTCCCAAAATTAGTAACTGTGCTTTTTTGTAGATTTTTCCTTATTCTGCTTTTATCCTGCTTTTCTGTGGATAAGGTAAAGCTAGTTAACTAGGAAATTGGTATCATTTGTTTCCAACCGATCCTCCATGATTTTCTCTCCATTTTCCAGGATTAACATGTTTATCCATCACTCTTGACAACTCACTCATGCTTTTGTTAATTCGTGAGGTCCTTGACTTATTTGGGAGGTGCTTTATCCACCTATGGGGGTTTATCATATTTGGTAAGTGTTAAAACTAAAAATTGTTCCTAATTTTTGTGTGTTGTTTTTCAAAGACTTATTTCTTATTTATTTTTCATTTTTTATTTTGTTTTAAATTTTAATAATGTTTGATGCATTTTTTTTGGTTTTATAGGTTTTAGTTGCTTTAATTTATTTTGTTTGATTTTATTAAGTTTTCTTTTGGCTTACTAAGTATTATATATCCTTTGAAGTCTGAAAATGCTTATATTAAAGTCTATTCCAAGGTTTATATTTAAGGTCTAACCTTTGCCTTTGAGTTTTTTGTCAAAATTTTCATGAGAACATTCCTATAGCGTAAAGATCAAGGTCTATGCAATAAAGCGCTACATGAATCCTAAATCATTGGAAAGAGTGGGGGATTATTGTGGTCGTTGCAGCTGAAGACAGTCGAAGATAATGGAAGCTTTTTAGCCACCTATTAAAGACATAATGACACATGTTCATAACCCCAATCCATTATCATGACAAGTTTATGAGGATGTGTAGAGATCATTGAGAGAATCATGGTCTGGATTGACACGATTTTGGTTGTGTAAGGATTATTGGGAAGATCGTGGTCTTGACTGTCATGATTTTGTTTTGATTATGAGTTTATGGTTGCAGAGAAGGAGGTTTTAAAATCTTTGAAGCTTTCTAAAGGAGTACACAGGCGAGGTTACAACGCAAATATGAAGAACACTGGAAAGACTAAGAGATTTGAACCTACTGATACGAGTTGGGAAAATTATTTTCCTAAATGTGCAACATTATTCAAAAGGCCAGGATGGTTCAGTTTCTTTGAAATAATCATAGGCTTCAATCCAGAGGTCTCATATCGTTTCACCCAGGGTTTCATTAAGGATATTGTTACTTTTGATACTCTTAAGTTATAATTGATAGAGGAATTAATAGCCGAAGCTACAGGTGTATCAAGAGATGGAGAGTTATGGTTCAAAAAGATCCCTTTCAACTTTAACCCAAAGGATCTCATGTTACCATAAATTGAAGCCCTAGATTGGGGAAAAGGCATTCATTTGGACAAGTTCAAACCTGAATGGAAGGAAGCTATTGGAATTTTGCAGAGTTATGTTACATGCGAAGGGAGGTTAGATTTAGTTTTTAAATACCACATTAGGTTTCTGCAGCATCTCAACCAGTAGTCAAAAATGAATTTACCTTTCTTCTTCTTAAAAAGTCTCCAAAAAATGTCTAGCAGTGTTAAGGGGCATATTGACCATACGCACCAGTATATTTTTCATCATGGTCTAATAAAACTAATTATCTGTACAGTATTGCAAAGGAAGAACAAGAGTTGGGACCACTTCCTATTCTGGTCAGGATTTTCTAATGAACAAGAAGACCAAGTAAAGAAATGCATGTTGAATAAGCAGTTTGTTTTTGTTAAAAGGTTCAAGAAATAGTTAGTCCATGATCTGGTGTAGGCTAGTGTTCAAGAGAATAATCTAGGTTAGGGATTCAAAGAACTTGTGGATGAATATGAAAGAGAAGCACTTGATGATAACTAAGAGAAATTTTTGGAGAATGATAAAAAGCAGCAGAGATATGTCTTAAATCATGAGGAAGAGTTGGGTTAAATACAAAAAAACCAAGGTTCCATTTGTGTACAAGAAAGCACAACAAAAGTTCCTATTGTAGCTGAATTGAAGGGTGATAGTTTGCAAGTCTCATTTGTAAAGATTCAGAAGAAATCTCTTGTACAGGTAGAAGAAACAAAGTGGAGGCTAAAAACTAGGGCTAAAAACAAACTCATACTGAATATGAAAAGGATCCTAAACCCTAAATTAAAGGAATAAAATATTATAGTGATCGAGGATTCTTCAACTAAAGAAGATATGGAAAGTGAAGAAGAGTTAAGCCCTCGGCAAGTTTATATTGAGGAAGAGAATTCAGTTGCATTCGAGCTATCTCAAGGAAGAGATAAAGTTTCAGAAGAGCCAATCACTTTCAATATTGAGCAACGTATGACTTCAAAGGTTCCTTTTGTACAGGAAACAATGAAAGACAGGTAGGAAGATGACTTGATTTTCAATAAGTTTGACATTTCATGGATGACAAATCAAGGCTCTACATTACAGGGAGAAGTTCACATGGACTCAGAAATTGAGAACCTTAAGAAAATTGTGGAACAATACAAATATCATATTCGGTTTCTTAGTGAGACTAATGATAGATTGGTAATGACAAACAGAAGACTAAGAGCATACCTTGATGACATCAATACACACTATTAGGAATTGATATTTGTCTCCAAAGAGGCGTTGAAGAGAAAAAGGGAGATTCAGAGCCAGGATGAAGGTTTAAATCAGAAAATTCAAAGTCTAATCCAGCAGAATGAGTTGTTATTAAAGAAAATTAAAAGTTTAGAGACAGAGCAGGACCGAAGTAAGAAGTAGTCACATGCTTTAGAAGGAATTGCTCTATTGGCAGAGGCAGCCAAGAATCTATGAATGCTTCTAGTATCTAGGTGTCAAGTAGTTTAATTTGTTAATAGTTTTGTATTTTTTAAAATACAACTATTTTTGTAACTAGTTTGAACTCAGACCTAAAAGTTAGTTTTGACAATTATGTAACTATTTTAGTTGGGAAAGGATAAAAGTAGGAAAGAAAATGAAAGTGAGGTTTGAATTTTGTTCAAGAAGGGGCTTTAAAGTTTGATGTATGTTAAGCTAAGACTCATGACTCTCATGTACGTTTGAAGACTGATATTAATATATACATACTTATAATCCATTTTATCTTCCATGTTGGTTTTGTTTATGATATGTTTGACCACTCAATGTATAATTTCACTTCTTTATTAATGTGTTTTTTCATGCATGTGCTTATATGTTGTGGATGAAATCAGTGTTCTGTTTATAATGTTTATGGTTTATATTTTATGTGTTTTCATCCTAGTTCTTCATTTTAGTTCGTGATTCAGTACTTTTGTTAGCTTGTTTATGATTTACCTTCTTGATTGATAAAATTTCAAACCAAAATCATAAAAAACCAGTTTCATTTTGCCTTTTATTTTTTAGATTGTTCTAGTTTGTTCTTGTAGTAGTATAGGAACAATTTCTAGCACAAACAGTAAGTCTACCTTTCTGAGCTTTATGAGTTGTCTCCATACAAATTGATTTTTATTATGAGGGATGTACTATTTTTGTACACTATTATTGATCATTATTCAATGGAAGGATACACTCCAATATTCATCTCTTCATTCATGTGATTCATTCTCTTTTCTTCCCTCTATGTTACCTGTGTATGCTTGTGAGAATTATCTTAGTAGCAAGATATATTTCCAATACTTCTCTTAGCATATTTGCTCATAGCATTGGAGCTATTATTTATACATGCTATTATAGTGCAAGGTTTCTCAATTTATACAGAGTTGAGGAGCTATATGTTCTCTCCAGCAGAGTGCATCCAGTCTCCTATCCCTCTCTAAAGAAGAGCTTGTCAACCTTACAATATTTTCTCCTAGTTTTGTTTTGTAGGTTCTAGAGAGTTTCTTCTTGATTTCATCAACTCAATAATATGAATTCTTCCTCAGCTATAATTCTTACTCCCTTCAACTACCACGAATGGAAATCCAAAATTGGCATTCTATTGCACAGTAAATGGCTATACAGAGTTACTCTAGCTTTGGAGAATGAGCACAATGTTGTGATTGAGAAAGCTAAGTGGCATAATAGGTTGGATGAAGCCTATGGATTGCTTTGTCTCTATATTTCTCCTTATCTACTATTTCATATAGATGGTTTGACCACTCCAAACCAAGTCTGGACCCAATTGGAGTCTCTCTTTGTTGATGTATATGTAACTTTGGAATGTATTCTTCTATGTATTTTATATTATTGTAACCCGATGTTTATTCCGGGATGTTTCTATTATGTATTTGAGTCATGTGGTCATGCCCCGATGTTCCGATCAGGAGGATTATAATGTAAACAAGTCATATCAAGTCATTGGGTAAGTCCCCACTATTTAGGGGCACTTGAGTTATTATACACTAATTAAGGTGTAGGCTCGAGTAGTAATTATTAGGTTGAGTGCACTTCAAGTCAACGGAAGAATATAAATAGAGAGTGAGAGTCTCTCTATTTATCACTTGTGACTTAGCTCTCTTGCTCTCTCAAGTGTGGCGCACTTTTGGAGAAGGAAATCTTTGGCTTGACAGAAGACAGAAGGCTGCTATTGTGTTGGGAGGTCATCTTACTGTTTTGGGATCACATCTTGTGGTGATACTATCTTAGAGGAAGTTGAGGGGTTTTCTCCATTTATGGTTTCCCCTCCTAAAAGCTTTGTGTCTCTTGTCTCTTGTGATGTGCTTATGCTATTGTTGTGCTTGTTATTCTCTCAGTGAAAATATCCTAACATAATGCTAGCTTAAATGTTGAAAAACTAACACTCTTTGGATTCAAGATGAGCTAAGAGCGCATTAATTGGAGATTGAGCTATTCTCACTAAGTCCAAGCAGTTTCGATTCTCTTGAGGGTTTATTCACCAAGTTCAAGTCACTTTTTCTAATTCTCAAGAAATGTTGGATTGAGAAGGAATATTATCGATTAATCCTTTCCATTCTTTCTAAATTTGGTCATGATTACTCATTTTTTGTGTCTACTTTGCATGCTACTAGGCTTGATGTTCCTAAGTGGAAAATGCCTTCTTTAAATACTTTTCTTGATTCACTAACAAAGGATCAAGATAAATTGATCCAAATGGGTGTCCTTAATTCTTCCAATGGCAAGGATCATGCTCTCATCGTTCAAGGAAGAAATAATATCAATCCAAAGAAGACAAAACTGTGAAAGAGAAGAATCCAAAGTCAGAAATTGAAGATGAAAGTTCGAAGCCTACTGATGAAGATTCAATAAAGAAGGGTAAGAAGAAAGGTAGGACATCCAAGTGTTCTTATTGCAGCAAGGTATTTCATTCATAGAAGAAGTGTTTCAAGAATAATATGGCCATCATGTCTCATCTTCTTGAGAAGCACAAGATAGAATTTCCAGATGAGCTAGAGAAGCCTTTTGATTCCTCAGAACATTGTCATAGTGCGCATTTCCAAGGTTATATAACTTATGCCTTGAGTTCCAGAGTTAAATAATTTCTAATGCCTCTGATATAGATCTATTCTATGATATATCAGAATCATATATATCATATCCTTTCTTTGATAATACTCCTATCAGTCTCCTAGATTCATCTCCCAAAAATTGTGATTTTTCACTAAAGATTGACTTGTCTTTGAGCATCTCTTCATCATTTCATTCACAATATTATATTGATTTAGAAGAATTTTTGCAGGATAATATTCATGTCATGACACAATTCATACCACCATCCATACCATCTACCATACCTATGAATTATCCTAAACTATACAAATCCCAAGTTCACTAGTTGAATCATCATTAGTCTCTTATGCAGTGTTACTTATCTTACATGGTTTGAATTCTTGTCTATATTTCAATAGTTGGTTATCCATGAACTTAGTAATATTTGGATTGATATTAAACATTTTTTGATATTTTCTAAACACTTATGGTTTAGATCTCAAGTCAATCAATCATTCAGATTTTTACACCTATCGGTTTTCCCCAGTTGCTCATAGTTTTCCTACTCTAGTCCTCTATCCTCATGGAGTCACTGGATCCTTTGTATTTGTTGTTCCATATGATAATGTTTCTGATATATCATAGTTTTATCATCCTCATGTCAGATATTGGAAGGTGCTACATCATATTGGAAGAATGACATGTGATTCACATCACAATTTTGCAACTATTCAGGGAATTGAGTGTGTAATAAATTGTCTTAATATTTGTACTCTTTGGGAAAGAGTATGCACAGATATCTTTTCCATTTCAGATTGTGTTTGCAGATAAGATTTTTTCAGCAACAATAATCATTCATGTAATGCTCCTACTTCAGCAGTTGATGAAATACAAGGAGTCTCTCCTCTTCCCTCATGCAAGTTCTACACTATAGTGCATGATCATGGAGTTCATGATTTCATCATCAAGTCTTTCATTCAAAATCAGTTCATTCATCTCATTCAAGTGAAGATAAATATATGTTGAAGACATATTATTTCAAATTTTGTGCCTTGTCCTTTCTTGAGGGAGGATTTTCCCCATGTGGTTTTTCCTCTTTTCTCAACTTTTTGGACATGAATAATTGTTAAAGGGTGACCATAGCCTTGTTGTTGGGCCATATATACACCTATATTTTTTACATAACATCATAAAGTCAGAATTAAAGGGGGGTGTTAGGATATTATTAAACCCACTCATAACATAGGATAAAATATTTAATCATTATTTTATTAAATTCCTACCCACTAGCTAATTAGTTGGAATCCACTTGCACCTTAAAGTCAACACATGCCATCTATACCCCAGGAATGATTTATTTATGATTCTAGGTTGATATTGACTACTTTATGGACTCCCATAATTAGTAACTGAGCTTTTCTGCAGATTCTTCCTTATTATGCTTTTATCCTGCTTTTATGTGGATAAGGTAAAGCTAGTTAACTAGGAAACTAATATCTTTTGTTTCCAACCCATCCTCCATGATTTTCTCTCCATTTTCCAGGATTAGCATGTTTATCGATCACTCTTGAAAAATCACTCATGCTTTTTCTAATTTTTGAGGTCCTTGAATGATTTGGGAAGTGCTTTAGCCACCTATGGGGGTTTATCATATTTGGTAAGTCTACATTTTTTAGCATTATGAATTGTCTCCATACAACTCGATTTTTCCTATGAGGGATCTACTATTTATGTACACTATTATTCATCATTATTCAATGGAAGGTTATACTCCAATATTCATCTCTTCATTCATGCGATTCAGTCTCTTTTCTTCTCTCTATTTTTCTTGTGTATGCTTGTGATAATTATCTTAGTAGAAAGATCTATTTCCGGTGTTTCTTATAGCATATTTGCTCATAGCATTGGAGCTATTATTTCTACAGCTTCGATTTCTGAGACCTCAATAGGGCTTGTCCTAAGGACAATTTCCATACTCCTTACATCGATCAAGTCATCGATAATTGTGCCGGAAGCATCATAGTTTCATTCAGGGATGGTTTTTCTGGCTATAATCAGATAGAGATACTCCCTTCAGATCAACATAAAATGACCTTCATTTGACGATGGGGTACCTTTTCATATAGAAAGTTTCCTTTTGGCTTAAAGAACGCTGGCGATACTTTTCAACACGCTATGCCCTATTATTTCCATGACATCAATCACATTTTTGAGCCTCACCTCGATGATTTTATTTCCCACTCATAGCAGCGGAATCACCATGTTGACCACCTGAGAGCCATTTTCTCATATGTCGCCATTGCAACATACGGTTAAATCCACACCAATGTGTTTTTTGTGTCGATACAGGTCAACTGCTTGGCTTCATTATTTCCAAGGATGTCATTACTATAGAACCACTGAAAATTGAAGCTATCTTGTCCCTACTCTCACCTACGAACGTTACTGAACTTCAAAGTTTGCATGGGAAGTAAAACTTTTTGCATCGTTTGGTCGTAACTACGGTGAGGAAACCCACAGTTTCATGTTTTTGTTAACAAAGGGTACACGCTTTTTTTGGGATGACCTTGCACGACATGCATTCAACATTCTCAAACAAGCCATTACACATGCACCAATATTGCAACCACCTGATTATACCAGGGATTATTCCTTGTATGTGGTTGCATCATTGAATACCATCAGCTTGGTACTAGTTCAAACAAATGTACATGACCATGAACATGTGATTTACTACCTAAGTAAGTTTCTTCTTGACTCTAAAACCTAGTATTCGCATGTGGAAAAGTTAGCAGTGGCCACGGTCATCGCAGTCCAAAAATTCCATCACTACATTTTTCTTTGTACAACCACGGTATATGGATATTCCAACCCCTTGTATTACATCTTGACTCGTCAAGCGCTTGGGGGGGGATACCCTCGTTGTATTGTTATCCTCTATGAATTTGAGTTAGAATTTGTAAAATCTAGTTCCAAGAAGTCCCTCATCTTTGTGGAGCTCATTTGTGACCTTCCCCCTATCACTGAGGATATGTAACCCTTGGATTCATTTCCTGATGAATCCCTATTTCTCATCAGTACTGCTGGCCCTTGGTATGAAGATATGATTTTATATATCTAGAATCAACGTTTTCATCCCCAATCAACCTACGATGAACGTCATTATATTCATCATCATGCCAAGTAATACCTTATCATTAATGATACTTTGTACTGTCATGGCACTGATGTGATCTTGTGACGTTTCTTAACTCTTGAAGAGGCTGAAATGCTCTTGAATGAATTCCACTTCACAGCATGTGGCAGTCATCTTTATGGCATAGCCACTACCTAGAAAATTTTACACGCTAGGTACTTTTGGCCCTCAATCTTCAAAGATTACATGGATTTCGTAAAAAATGCCTATCCTATTAGCTTTTCCAATCCAAAAAGTGCACCCACCCCACTCCATTACATCCTATCATCGTTGTTGTCCCATTTTCCAAATGGGGCATCGATTTCTTGCACCGTAAGCCTACCTCAGTCAAGGGGCATGGTTACATCATCATAGTAATGGACTACTTTACAAAGTGGGCTAAGGAAATGCCTACATACGCCGAAGATGGAAAATTTCTTCCAACCTCTTCCTTTTCAATCACATCATTACTAGGTTTTGAGTCCCTTGAGCTATTGTGATAGACCATGGTTCACATTTTCAAAATAAAATGATGCCAAAACTAAGTGCTAAACTAGGTTTTTGTCATGATAATTCTACACCCTAATACCCAAAATCAATGGCCAAGTTTAAACCATCAACAAAGTGTTGAAAACTATGCTTCAACGAATGGTAGGGAAGGCCAAATCTAGTTGTCACTTACAATTGTTTTCTGCATTATGGGCTTATTTGAGTGCCGTCAAAACATCTACTGGATTTACCCCATTCTGATTGGTATATGGGCTAGAATCTACTCTCCATATTGAATGTGAAATTCCTTCTTTAAAACTTGTCATAGAACTGATACCCATCACCACTCTAGAGGAATAAAGGTTCTAGTACTTGAACAAGCTAGATGAAACCCATCGAGATGTTGCCTTAACTAATCAAGCACATAAACGATGAATTAAATCCGAGTATGATATATCCATTCAACCTCGCCTCTTCAATGAAGGTGACCTGGTCCTGACATATGACCAAAATCATGATAAGTTGGGGGGTGGAAAATTGGAATCCATGTGGCATGGACCCTATGTTTTCAGTCACGTCTTAGAGAAAGGAGCATATGAACTTATAGACTATGATGGGATATCAGTAGATGATCCCCAAAATGGGCTTTACCTCAAGAAATAATATGCCTAGGTCATATACCATAGGTATTATGTATATAGTGTTTATAGAGTTTTGTGTGTAGTTTGAAGTGTGAATTTGGTGTGAATGTAAGATGTGCCTTAACTAATCATGCTTATATAGTGTTTTTTTTAAATGAACATATGGCCGCTTATTTCAGCTTTACGGATGGTGCTAGACATTATACTATAAACCTCGCATCAACAGTATGGGTATTGTATTCCCCTACCAATGATCTGGTGAGCTCGGGAGGAACTTGTTTGGGTACCGCTACGAACAATATTGTAGAGTTCCATGAAGTGATTGGTTTGTTGACTGAATCTCTTTCTAGTGATGTGAGTCATATTAGGGTCTATCTAGAATTGGAGTTAGTTGTTCATCAATTAAACCGGGTCTTCACCATCTAGAACCCCTTACTCCTTCGTACATTCTGAAGATTTCATCTTTTGGAGAGGTCGTTTGAGCATGTTTCATACCATCACATTCCAAGATATTTAAACACAATGGTTGATTCACTGGAAAATTATGTATTGGATTGGTATTTGGCTCGTGCTTGAAATTCATTTTAAATTTTGATTACATGTATAAAATCACAAAAACACATAAGTAGCCATTCATACACACAACACGTCACACACACACATATATATAAATAAAAGTGTTTTATATATAAACTGATACTGAGATACAAACTGGAGCCATAAGCTTCCGATATACCCAAAAATTTAGAATCATTGAGTTTCTAGTACGATAAAAGGTCAACATATGAAGCTTTGAAGCTTTCAGTGTCGATACAATACAAAACTTGGGAAGTATCTATGGAATAATCCTTGTGCTCATGATAGCACATCATGGCATGGGCCAAAAAGTAACCTCCCAAAATGTCCCAACACTCCTGCAGTATGGCGTTGATAACACCTAGGAAGGTTATCAATGTAAATGTATTGGACTCCCATGGTCAACCTCTAGAGGTTATCTTCAATCTCTTAAATTTCCTCCTGTGCCTCAATGTTCCTCACAACCATATCCCTGACCACACCCCACCTCTCGATAGGTGAGGCCCATGCAGGTCTTGACGGACCTATGTCTACAAAATTGCAAGGTATGTCTTAGTATCAACACAAAAATACAAAAACATGGAATATAACAGAAAAACAAAAAAAAATTATGTGGTGGTATTTTTCTCACCTCGATCATCCCACTGCCCACCCTCCAACAAGGGAATATCAAGGTCACCCCTGAATTCATCCCCCACGTATGGATAATCCTTAACCATCAGTGACTGGCCTCATAGCCAACGAAAGAAAACAACACCATAGGTCACGGTGGATCCTCCCCCACCTCCATGGAGAGCCATAGCCTCTACCCATTGTAGCATCCGCAAATCCTCAATATCCATCCTATTAAGAGGCATTTATGGGCATAGTAAGGGTACCCTCTCCAAAAATAAATATACCACCACCACTCTGTAACCAAAATGCTTGATCTCGCCTCGTTTACACTTGGTGAGTTGATCTTTGAGAATGACCAATAATCCCTCACCCCAGTTGAAAACAGTCATAGCCATGCACTCCAGCTCATATAACATATGTGCACTGGTAGTTTGATATGCAGATCGACTACCTGCTACCTTATCTATCGTGAAGGAAACGTTTCTCAAATGTCGTTCCATAATGTGTGTTATAGGGACTTTACCTCCTTGGGACCTTGACCCAATGACACAATACTCATCTATGAGTTCATCAACGTACATCTCCCCGTTGTGAGGACCTGTAAGTAATATCGGACTTCCCCTCCAAGAAAATCCAGTGAAAAAGTAGATGTATTCCACATCTATGGTCAAAATGTGAGTCCCAACCTGAAAGTGTTGTTGGTCTGGATCCCACATCCAAATCAGATGCTCCAATAAACACACATCGGCTCTCATGCCCAGCACCCATAAATAATTTAAGATCTCACATTCTCTTAGGGCCCTTATAGTCATAATATCTTTAGCCTCTTGTGCGTCATCTAACTCGTGATACCATTCTTTCCAAATCACCATCTTGTCATTCCAAAACCTATTAAACATCCACAAAGAGGCCATTAAAACCCTTATATTGCAAAAAAATTCCAAATTTCATGCTAAATTTTGTGTTTTTGGGCACCCACAACCGTCGATGCTCTTTCCCTTGGAGAACAGAGCGACAGAGTTGTCTTCTTTCAGAGCACAGAGCGCCCCTAGTGCTCTTTCCCCTCTCAGGGAGTGCGTCTGCACACCTCCCAAAAGGGAAAAGAGCGTCATCCTGAGCGTGCTCTTTCCCTTTGGAAAACCATCCCAAAACACTAAAAAACACCATTAAACCGAACTTTTCAGACATGAAAGGAAAGGGTAGGGCCTTAGCTCTTACCTGCTTCTAACCATTTGACGAATGGATGCCTGGATTTCTCAAAAAATCCTTTGCAAAATCCTCTCTTGAACACCAATTTTACCCTATTTTTCTATGGTAAATAACAAAATGGTGAAAAAGATTTACTAATTCACTATTTATGTTAATTTTTTATTTTTATTATAAATAATTAGTGAATTATTAAAATATTGCAGGTTTTTATTGTATTTTTCTGTAGGTTTCATAATAAAAGTGCTCTAACGTTGTTTTTGAGGATTTCAGGGCATAGCGAGGCATTTTAGTTTACGATTGAGTTTCTTTTGTCTTTTTCACACTCTAACTCAAGTTGAAAAAGTACCAAGTGCCTTTTATACCCTTGGTGTACTAGTTAAAAATCTAGTGAAAAGGCATCGAGTGTGCTTTTACTGCTTTTCCAGAATCGTTAAAATGGATTACAAAAAAGGAAAACTCTAGAGAGTCATCATTAAGATGTTTTCAGGCTCTTTAAACCGGGGTAATTTTTAGGGGTGAAATTTCACCAATTGGCTATTTTTTGGGTTTTTTTCAAAAAAGAATTTCGCAATTTGGTCATTTTTAGTGTTTAATATCGCTTATATTTACATAAAATATGTTTTTTATCATAATATTCACCAAAATTTACACATTTTAGTGTTAATTTTATGTTTCATATTTAATATTCGCCTACCTATCTATAAACATGCTTTTTTCAGTCCAAAACAGTCGCCTAGAATACTATACTTAAGTATAATATTAGAATCCTTAAAAAAATACCTTGCTTTAAACACGAAAAGATTTCCAAGTGAACTTGATTCTTTCACACTTGTAAAAATATTTGAAATATCATCTAGTCAGTGATATTTTACCCCTTTTCCTAAATGATTAGACTCACCAGAGAAATAGGTATACTCTAGTTCTCTGAGACTAGAAGAGATCTCCCAAGTATCAGTTTTTACTTTTTCATAGCTTGGGGACTAAATCTACGAAAAAGTCAATTATATAGTTTTCTTAGTCATTTCAGACACTCTAAACATGAAACAAAAAAATTAGTTTACCTTCTTCGGACTCGTAAAACTAAAATTTGAAGGACCCTTTCTAGGAATGAACCCCTCCTTTCTCAGGTTCATTAAACATATCAGAATGAACTCATCTGTCGATGAGCTATATCGAGTGTTTATTACCCTTTTCAAGATCATTAAAAATTAAAGAGGTACTCATCCATTGTGATAGCACTATAATATCCCTGATCTGATATCATATCATAATATTAACTCTGCTGCAAATTTGATTAAAATTTGAAATGAAAATTTTGCAATTAACCAGTCATTTCTTGATACTAGGAGAAAAAGGAGTGTTGCTCACAAATTTGTAAAAAGGGAAGCAGGATGATGGAAGAAAAAAAAGACAATCTAGGACAGATAAATTTCCTTCCCTAAGCACTTGAAAATTGGAGACCATTTAGGTTTCGTAATCAACTGTGTTGAACCCTACTCCCACACTTCTTAGTGTCCCAACCGTGCAAACTAGGAAGAACCTTCACATCCATTCAACCAAGGTTTATGCAAGGTTCTGATATTTTATCAAACGTGTAATAATCATCAAATAAGGTTCATAATGTTAGGAACAAATCTGGAATGATTTGGTTCTATTTGGAATGATTTGGAAAAAAACTAGCAGTTTGGCCCAGGGAAAACCTGCGCAAAGGAGGCTGACCAAACGTGGTATGATCTCAACAAATTAATAGTATGATAGATTTTATGGGTATTTGGTGATTTAACTTCCTACAACAACTTTCAGAATGACATTTGAGTGCATAAAACTTCCATGATGGTAAAAACAGTGAGACTAGTAGAAATGTCCTAGTAATTGAGCAAGGGTATGCATATTTTGATAAATTTTGAATTAGATTTAGTTTAGACCTTATATTAAAGTATTACATATATCAATACATCATTTTTCACATGTCATATGACTTAAGTATTCTTCCCATGGACATTAATTAATTCTTATTGCATAAAATTAATAATAAAAAAACCCATCAAAGGGGCAATAAAAGGATCCACTCATGAAAACTTAGCATGAGGGATCTCTGGAATATAAACCTTAATTAATTGCAAAATTCAGAATGAGTGAATGGGGATGCGAATCTCATAATAGGTTTTTTATAACTGATCTCTTCAAAAGGGGGTCCAAAACTATGGATGGGAGGCCTGAAACTAGCACCGAGCTTGGGATTAGGAGCGTAGGTGAAGTTCCCTTCACTAGAGCTCATCTTCAATGTAAGGATGGATGCGAAAGAGGTCAAATATGAATCTTAGAGTGATTATCCTTTTCTCACCATCACCTACACTAAAAATGGAAAGGGATATAGAAAAGAGGGGAAAGGGACTGGTTAGGGTACATCACCTAAGAGACCAAGGCACATCATTCAGTATGAAGCTTAGCTTCACTCAATAAAAAATCATCCATTAACCAAACTGAAAAAAATTGAGTTGGAAGCACCCTTAAATAAACCTTGAGTGACTTGGGTTACTTGTTGAGCATGTCCTTCACTTGTTGAGCAAGTTGCTACTTATTAAACCCTAACCCCAACCATGAGTTCACCCTCCTTGAGGAAAATAGCAAGTAAGAAGCTTAGGTGATGTTTCTTTTTTTGTTCCATTCAGTCCAAAATGAAAATTGCACCCTCCTTGACCCAAAATTTTCCTTCTTTGTGTCTGACTACTTTTTCTGCACTTTCCTATTTCAAAAACTGCCTTGCTTTTCCTTCTTTTGACAGTTTCTATATCTTTTATGACAGTTTGCTTTTCTAGTAGTTTCTATCTTTTTGGCTTTAGTTCCTCCTCTGCAAGGATCCAAATATTGTCTCCCCTTTTAGAAATCTGTCATTCCAAAGAATGTTAGGATCCCATGGTATTATCTGCATCCTCTCGAACATCAATAACCACCAAACAAATTTGTCATCACAGAAAATGAAATTCATGATGTGGAAATCATACCACTGCACTGAAAATTGAAAACTCCCAACGCAAAAATGGAAATCTGTGAGACTTCCCAACCCAACATAAAAATATTTATGTTCCTGGTGCACACTAGCACTGAAGCTCACAATTTTGTTGCTGCAATTACATAGGTGTGAGTCCCATGTACAACCCCAATAAATATAGGCATCATCCAACGACCAAGGATGCCCAAACTGCTCACCATAAAATGATACATCACAATTATTTCTGAGAATGGAAGTAGGAAATACAAATATGTCTCTCCTCATCCAACAAGGGAATGTAATGACACTCCAACCAAAAGGTCCATGTGAGCACACCCAATGGCTCAACTCTCTGCCATTGGTCAAAGGGTGCAAGAATCCATCTGAATGTATGGATTTCCTCCATAGAGGCCACCTTCTGCAAGATATATTTCTCAATAACTTCTCTTGGAAGCTTGTTTTCTTAGCTTGCTTCCACCGATCATGAGCATAATTTTTTCTACAAGAAGAATCCATGTGTGACATGTAATCTTCCACACAGTCCATATGTGGATGAATGGAATCAAGTGGCAGAAATATGTGCCTGTGTTTCTGCTGGGAATGTAATGGTGCATTCATCAAGTCATAATGAACACCTAGGAGAGCCTCTTGCTCCTCATGTTGCACCAACAAGGAAAAATCCTTCTCCCAATTTTCACTCCCATATGTGGCTGAAATAGAAGTGTGGGGTGAAGATTTGTGAACCAACTCCCTACAGAACTCATCCATCAAGCTAATGGATCCACAACTTCCTCCATTGGTTGAATCAATAACAGTGTGATCATGTGTCTCCTCCAAAACTGTACAACACTTTCCTAGAGGCAACTCATAATCTCTTAGGAACCATGCAAGTGCTTGGTCTTCATCCTCCTTGACCTCAAACTCCTCAAGAACATGAAAATTAGAATGCACCTCATGTGCATGTGTATGGGAGGTATCTAATGGCTGCAAAACAATTCTTTGTTGTTGTTCACATGTCAGGACAATGTCAATCACAACTAAAAAATTATTGCAGAAATAAAGTTCTTTGCCTCCCAAGGTCTTCATTCCAAAGATGTCTCTATCCACACAATCAATGGATGAATAAGCAATTTTATTTTCTGATCTATATGGAATGTGATCAGCCACCTCCTCTAAAGTAGAATATACCATCCATAAGGGTATGTCATAAGGTGTCTCCTTCCAAGAATGCATGTCAAACAACCCTCTACTGATGCAAGCAATTCTAATGCATCCTTGATCCTCTATTTTAGTGATATATTTATCTACCCAATCCATGAAGATAATCATATTTGCTTGCTGATTAAATTGGAATGTCCTCAACCATATTTCCCATATCTAAGTACACTTCATCCTTTTTCTCAATATCAATGAGTGCTTGGCCAATATTTTCTTCCTCGTAGCTTTTCACAAGCATCTACGAATATGCTCCTTCCTCATGGTTTTCCTCCACATGAGGTCCCTTCAACACAACCAAAGTAGTTCCTACCATGTGCACATGATTATTTTCCATGCAATATGGGGGGTGTGGTACATTCAACTCCCTTTGAAGTTGAACAATCTACAACCTTGACTCTTGAAGAGCTTCTTGGGTTATTTTCAAGGAATCATATGTAGCCTCCCATTTACTATGGAGTCTTTCAGACTCTTATGTTTCCCTATCGAATGCACAATGGTACATTTCAACCACCATGAGGATAATATCTCTTTCGGATAGTAAGTTTACATATCTCTCCTTCATATTGGCCATGCCTTCTTTAAGTTCTATGCACTCTTCCAAAAACGTTTCTCCTTCCATCTCTCCTTCAGAATCCTTCCAACAACATCTTGCCACCAAGGTATTGATGTCAACAAAGTTGTTCATGGATTCCATAAGCTTCTCTTTGTCCTCCTTTAATGATCCACTAAAATAATGTGCCTCACAAATAAGATACTCCACCAAGGTTTCTTCTTCTAATAGCTAACATATAAGACCATTTTTCTTGTGTCATGGATCCACAACACAAAACTCATTCTCAAGATACAGGTCAGCCTTTGAATATTCTACAAAATCACTTCCATGATGTGAAGTGGAGGGTATCTTTGAAGGTTGCAATGAAATATGATAATTGAACAAATCAAAAAGTATATCATAGCTTGGAATTTCATATTCATGTAAGGACATTATGGTGTCCTTCTCTTCGACAAAATTCTCTGATTCACACCCAAGTGGTGTGGCCGTGTCATCTTCTTCATTATGAGGCTCAAGAGGTGACTGTAAATCTGATTTATAAACTTCATTTGGATATGATCCAAAATTTGTCTCACCATCTTCACATGAACCAACGTCCTTAGCAGTCATCTTGAAATCACCCACAAACAAGTTGGAAGTGCATTCATCTTCATTTCCTTCTCCTATGCAACCACCTTGCGGTGACTTGCACTCCACTTCCGTTTTTTCAGGTATTTCTTGTTTTTGGGGTAGCGGGGTCTATCAAAAGTATGCCGAGTGGGTACTCGTTGGATGCGGAATTTAATTCCGCATCCAACGAGCTCTCCCGATCGAAATTTGAGTTAAAACACAGGGAGATATGTCAAAAATACAAACAAAAAGTAGTTTTTTTCTTTTCTTCCTCCAAAAGTAATAAATATTATTTTATTATTTTATTAGTTCATTTTAGGAGGCCCATTTTGAGTTGAAATTTCCTCTAATGCATGTTTTGAGTCAAATATTTTGCAGTTGGTCATCTGTCAAGCCTTCACTCGTCGCTCTCTTTCCTCTAGTTCCATATCATATCTAGCAAGGCATTTAACCTATCATCCCTTTCTAGCTTCATACTTTTGGGGGCATTTTGTTACACCTATAATTGGTAGTAGGGCTCAATCCCTTGAAGTGGCATGGCCAGGACATCTTTTGGAGGATCTTTTGCCCAATCCTAGGATTTCTGACGCACCTTGTCTCTTGACATAGGGTGTCAGACCTGTCAGACGCCTTCTTCCTGCTAACATAGTGCATCAGTGCCACCTTTTCCCTTAAGGTAAAGAGCATCGGCGCTAATTTCCCATATGCGGAGAGCGTTAGCACTGTTAAAGAGGAAAAAAATGAAGCTTCGAGAACCTTCTATACGAAATTCCTCATGGAGGATGATCCCAAGTGCTTGGATTAGGTGGCACTCGAGCTCCTAGCCCCTAGGGATCAATCCTTACCTTCATCCCAAAACATATAAACCCCTTTGGGATTCCCTTGGCCTATTTATACAAGCTTCCTCTCATGAGTGAAGGGGAGAATACCAATAGAGCATCTTCATGCTGCTAGAATCGTAGCTGGTGTAGGAGGCAAGAGAGTGTCATTGTGAGGGAGGATTGTAAAGTTTGAAGAGTGTGTGTAAGAGTGATGTCGAAAGTATTGTGAGATTGAGGCTTCAATGTCAAGACTTCGGTTGTAGCTTCTTACTCTTTATATTATCAATACAAACATGTTCTCCTTTTCCATAAACAATTTGTGCTAATATCAGTTGTTTATTACTTTTTTCCTTCACTATTAGTATAGATATTTGGATTATCTTGTTGCTTTCACCACTTTGTCTTGTTCTTCATGCTCTTTACAAGTACATTCGATCGCAAAATATCTGGAAGGGAAGGACAACCTCCATCATTAAGGTAAGGAAATCTTAGCTTTCAAGTAGTTCAGTTATCTAGGAGAAGGATGCATCACTATGATTTTTTGTTCTATATCTGCCTCATGCAGGCTAGGGGAACAAACTGTGTCCACTCTGATTGAAATATTCCCGATAACAAATCTTACAAATACTTACGAATACTTAGGTATTGATCTTAATTGTCATTCAAAAGAGAAGTGTAGCATAGAATTAATAGTAGTTGGAAAATGGAAGTATAGCATAGAATTAATAGTAGTTGAAAAGCTACCCAAATGCGAGTGACACCACAAGAACAAGAGGAACAAATGGCTAGAAGGCAAGTGGAAGTTGGCCCCACAAGGGTCACCCTTCGTCACAATAGACCATACATTATGGTGACCTCACATCCTAGATATTGGGAGTTCGGGCATTAAGTGCTACGACCCAAGGTGATAAATTCCTTGTAACATGCCTTAACTTTAATAATCTAAGACATCATATTCCTAACTTAATTAATTTGCATAAACTTTTTAAATTATGTGGTACTTTCATTTTCATTGTATTCAAATATATAAACGATTTCCAATGATATTATGAAAAAAAGGTTGCGCGCTTCTTTTTATCGTCTAAGGGGATTGTGTAATTATCATTATAAAAATATTTATTTACATTAAAAAATGATTGAGACATAAATGTAAGTATGATTTGATATGTTAATATTTTAGAGAATGTTTAGTTATATTAAAAAAATATTTAAATATAGATGTAAGTATGGATTGAAATGTTAGAAGATTAATAACATGTATATAATAGACATTGGAAGACAATAACAGCTTATAATTTATGTGAAATGTTATTGTTATGGTCAAAGTTAGTTAGTATGGTTGGTTTTGATGAGACTCGTTGTGCATGGTGATTTGAGTTAAAACTCTGCAAGGTAGCTTGGAGGAAACACTTAAAAATCCATCTATGCTAAGGGTTGGTGTGGCCTAGGATGGGCAAGATTCCAAGTAATTTTGACGGCTTAGATGCCACTAGGTTCTAGTTTATTAAACCACATACTAGTTCAATAGATTACAGATAAATTAGCAACAACAAAAAAATGAATTAATATTATATCACTTACTCTCTTTACATCTAACTAATAAAGAATAAATTATTATTATATCACTTACTCTTTTTACATCTAACTAATAAAGATAGATAACATTTTTTATCCTTATTGTGTTTTACTTTGATGGGTTTGTTTTGTTAATAATAAAATTTTAAAAAAATAGTTTTAAGAGAAATCCATGATAATTTTAATTTGATAATGATGTCCAATTTCAATGATAAGACATGTCATTTATAAGTCTTACTCAAGTTCATTGCACCAATTTGAAGAGTGCTTCATTTTCATGCCCATTGTAGTGTATAGATTTGTTGCTTAATTGTATTTATTTTTATGTGTAAAATTTTACTCGTAATACTTTACAATACTCCTTCAAATATCCTACTTTTATATATATATATATATATATATTAAATTAAATACATTCCATATCTCTTAGAAATGTTTTTTATATCATAATTACCAAATCAAATAACCCAAAATCCATATATTATAGAATTTTTTATATCATAATTACCTTTTTGAATATTGAAACTAATTAATTGATATAATACACCATATCGAGATGCATTAATCAACTTTATTGGCATTTTGTTTGTTTAGGATACTTTGTTTCCACTTCTTTAACAAGAAATACACCATCACTTTGCTTGGTAATCTACTGTTGTGTAAAATGGAAGGCGTTGCTCATGGGTCCATGAATCAATTTGGGAAATATCATAAATATGTTTTGATAGTGAGCATTTTATTTCATTAAATTATTTTTGTAATATATAAAAAAGATTAATTTATCTTTAGGAATATTTTTTTTATAGATCATTTAGAACCAAAAATATATATATATATATATATATATTTATATAAATAATTTAAATTTAAATTTTAAGATGGATTTAAATATATTAAATATATTCTATTTGTTTTACTAATTTTTGTGTGTTTTTCATTAATAATTAGAGTAAATTGACTTGAACATAATTGGAATAGCTCAATTGGTTAGAGCGTGTGGCTGTTAACCACAAGGTTAAGGAGGATCAAGCCTTCCTAGCTTGTGTCATTCATTCATAGCAATACCTAGCTACTAATTTACACGAGGATATGTTATTGCTTTGTTAAAATATTTTTTTAAATCAACAATCACGAATAAATTAAGGTATAGTTATCTATACTTGAGTAGACATAATAGATAAGAGTTAATCATTAGAATAAAATTAGTAAATAAGAGTATGATTATATAAAATTATGTAGTTATCTTAACCATTTGAATGAACCTAATAAGTATATATATAATTTTTTTATTAAAAATCATAACTCAAATTTTGAATTTTACATAATTATATAATTTTTTTATATATTTTATTAACTTGTTAAAATATCAACTTAATACTATTATATTAAAATATATTCCTTTAACTTGTTAAAATATTAATATTATTATTATTAAAATATATTATATTTTTATATTTTTATATTCTATATTAGAAACTTAATCTTACACTTATCATTTGCGAAATTTTCCTCTATATTAAATTACAAAATGCAATCACAATACAATTGATATGGGTAAACTATGGGGGTAAAAGTTTTATATACACATATTATTATTGTTTGGTTCAAATATTTTTTAAGGTAAACATATTTATTTAATTTTGTGACAAAATTCGTATATAATAATATAAAAAAAATCGAGTTATATTAAAGTTATTATTAATTTGAAATGTAAATTAAACTTTTAATAAATTAAATTAAATTTTTTAAAATATATATTAAATTAATAAAAGTAAAAGTAAATATTGAAAAATAATTTGACAATACATGTTTTATGGTGAAACTTTATTCATGTTTTTATTTTTTATATTTTTTATTATATTTATATAAATATATAATCATTTTAGTATAATGAAAAGTTATAAATGAATGATCAAAATGAAAAAGGTTTATAAGCAAAGTTAATTCGAAATAATTAAAATATTATAGCTTATTTGACTCTTTCATAAATTCAAATAACTGGAAAAAAAATATATTAAAAAAATGTGTTACAATCCTGCATCCAACGAGTACCCACACTGCATACTTTTGATGGACCGCACCCCATGAAAAATGAGAAATACATCAAAAAAATGCATTTCTCGTATGCAGAATTTAATCAAGCATCTAAAGACTTCTCTCACTCGAAATTCAAGTAAAACTACAAGGAGATGTGTTGAAAATACAAAGAAAAAAATTAGTTTTTCTCTCTCTTCCTCCAAACTTCATAAATACTATTTTATTATTTTCCTTAGGAGGCCCATGTTAGACCTCAAATTTTCTCTAATGAGAAATTGGAGACCACAACGAAATGGTGATTTATCCTTGCCCTCTTTTTGTAAATTCTTATGACATATTGAGCCTCTTGAGAGAAATTGGTAGGATTCTTGAAGATGATGATTATTGGAAGTTCCATGTAAAAATATGAATATATAGTTGATAAAGGTGTGGTGGATGCTTCTCCTTGTCCTCCTTTTGATGATGATAGTTTGGTGAAGCTTCCTTTCTCTTTCACCCATACAAACATATCTTTTGGAGATGAGATGTTTGAGGACATTCCAATTAAAGAAGATGGTTTTCACAGATATAATGATGTGTGTTTACTTTATGACAATGACGATGTGGGTATGGATTGTTGGAAATTGATCGAAGAACCCATGCATGATTTTTCCAGTAAGGAAAGTCCAAATTTTGAAGACCTTGGGAAACCTACCTTTGAGATCCTTCATGATCCAGTTCATCCACGCTCATTCACCACTAAGGATGATATAGGATTGCATATAGAGACTTCTATTACAAATCTTGATCATCTAGGTTTACCCTCTCATAAGGTATATATCAACCAGCACTCTCAACTATGCTTCTCATAAATTGATGCAAGTTTTGGACAGCCTAAAGATAAAGGAATAAAATTGTTTTCTCTAGAAGTGATATTAGGTCATATGCAACCATCAACACCAATGTTGTTGATCAATTTCAAAGGATGCTCTTTGATGAGACTAGGTCTTAGTCAAATATGGATGTGAGTATTGGATTATTTTCTCCTTCTGCTGATATTCATTGTTTTTTAAAGGCACTAATAATGTGGTTGAATATGAATATCCCTTGCTTAGACTTGATTTTGCTAAAGATTATGGGATTGAATTTTGAGATATTGTTGGAAACTATAACCCAATTGTGATGCAAATCGAAGGAAAGTTTGCATGTGAAAATCAAAGTTTAAAAAGGTACAAGGATGCAATGTGATTAGCCATAAAAAGTATCAATGCACTATCTTTGCAGGTGGTTCCCAAAGATCATAATTAGCTCACCAATTTCTTAGCAGTCTCTACTTATGTTCTTTATCCCACCAATTAAACTGTCATGGAACCCAGAATAGTTCAAGTGATTTACAGCTCGTCAATTCCAAGTAACTTTGAATATTGGAAACCTTTTTATGACTATGAGCAGATGCTCGATTTTATGAACCTCATTATGCAAGGTTACTTGATAGTTTTGAAGATTCTTTCGGGAAAACATATTCTCGAAGACAAGTGTATAATGGCATCAGCTTCTACTTGAGCCCAGTTCAAGCATGGATAGAAAAAACTTATGAAGGTGATCCTTCCCCATGGCCAAAGCTTGGAGGCTTGCAAGTTCCCAGTATTGCCTATTTTTCCAGCCCTATTTCAGTAGAGGTAGTACCATCTATTCAATCCGTCATTGATTTGGTTTTGTCTTGGATCGTTTCCAAAGACAAAGGAAGAAACCTTTACATGAATAACATGCTCAAGTGGCTACATTGGTGGTATGATTTCACTTAACCTATATTTTTCACCATGCTTAAAGTAAGTAGATTTACCTTCATTTGAGTTCATCATTTACTATTACCTATGCATTGCACTTGTCGTTATGTCATTTTGATTTATATTGCATTTCATTTTGAACAAGGCAAGACAGAAGTGTCTGCCTCATATGCATTTAATGTCTTTCTTGTTAGATGTGTGTGTGGGTCTATAGGTACCTAGGAGATTCTAACAGACTCTCATACGCTTCCAAGAAAAGTGTATGTCTCATAGTTGGAGCCAATTATTATGCCTTAGAGTGCCTGATGCATCTTTCCAGACAAACCAGAGCAAGGGGTTTCTTTTTTTATTGCAAGGGCCAAGTTTTTGGGGCTATATTATGTAGAGTGTTGATTTTGGAGCTAAATACCCTTGATCAATTCATGGAAGGTCCTCTTGGTTTTCATTCTAGGAAGTGTTGGCTTAGTGGAATTGCTGACTACCTCTTGATGGGAAGAAGTCCCCCATCTTGTTGGGGGATTTGGTCTCTGGGTTGGTGTCTAGTGCTTATTGGGGTGGGCCCATTAGGACACATGACACACTCATTTTTTACTTTGTAGAGGTGATTGCATGTGAAGGGTTGTCATACCTAATTTGTACATTTCATTTTTCCCACTTGGACCTATTATTTTGATAGAAAACCCCTTCTTCTGATCTCCATACTAATGATGTCATTCCTTAAATAAGAAGACTACATGGTTAAAAATGAGGGTGTTGAGGGAAAAGCATTTGTTGGGGTTACTTGGGGCATGACATCCTCCTTTTGGCTCACCTTGGACTTTGTGGATCCCAATTTCACATTTTTATTGTTATTTTATGTCATCGTGGGGATGAGTCCCCAAGTTTGTGGGTGCACTAACCTAAATTTTTATATTTTGTCATTAACTTGTAGGCTCAATTTTGTAAAACATTAAGGGTTGTATCATATAAATGAGACATCCTCACCTCATTTGTAAATTATGGAAAAGGGTTCAAATTATGAAATATTTTATCTTTCTCTTCGTTTATGAGAGCATTTGAAGCTAGGAACACTTCTCTTGGGATGTCTTTATCTCTTGCATGAATGGTGAATGGAAGAATTTCAATGGTTTGATGGTCACATGATAAGTGGATGCTAAAAATAATTGTGATAACTCGTGCTCAAAAGTGACCTAAGGTGCATCTCATTGCTCATTTTGTGATTAATGTTGGTAAGTTTATCGCCTAACCCTAGTTTAACATCATGCTTGAAGTGCTTTGGACTAAGGTAAGGTTTGTTTTCTAGGATTTTGTTTACTTACTTAAGGGGACCTTCCTATCATAGATCTCTCCATAGTTCTATTGATCCTTGGAATTCTCTATATTCTCTAAGTAGGGTTTTGCTACCTAACCCTAGATGGTTGCTAGATTAGCCCTAGTTACAAGTAGTGGAAACCACCTTCAGAGGAGGGATGTTAGCCTCAATATCTCATAGCCCTAGTGTTTGAGACAAGAATCTAATACCCAATCCTTCAACTATCTTCTTTGTATCAAATTTTACATGTCTGTTTTACTTTTATTTTACGCACATAAGTATTTTTACACTAGAAAAAAGCCCTAAAAATATAAATAAATTCAAAAATCCAAAAACAAGCCCTGAATTTGTTTTTTTGGTCCACCCTAAAAATTCACCCTAAGGTTTTAACCACAAATCCTAGAGGGAACCCTCATTGGAGGAAGTGCATTGGGGTCGGTGAAACCATCGTAAATTGTGAATCAAAAGGTGTTTGTGTTTCTAGTTGATCCTCCAAGTTCACCCTAGCCCAATTGTTATATTTCCCTTGAGGGCACGCTTTTGGGAGTGAGTTCCTTGGGAAGTGTGACATTTCCTTGGGAAGCATAAAAATGTCTCAAAAGCCATGGTTTTGTTTGAAAAAAGTGAATAACTCCATTTATATATGATTCTAGTGTCTAAATTTGATAATGCATGACTATGATAAGGCACTAATCATAGTTGTTAAGGTTTCATGGAAGGTATCTATGTCGTGTTGATGGTTGTAGGTATCTTTCACTGATTAGGGCCTTCCCCTGGGTTTTGGAGTTACCCAAAGTGTTGAGAGGTTAAATTGTGGTGACATTGAGTTTAACTCTCTCTCCCAAGCTTATCGTCAATAGCACTATATCTACATCATCTTGATTTGCAAAGGGTTGCTAGTTTGAGAAGTAACACACCCATTGCTCTATTTATATTTTATGTTTTTGCTAGCATTTACATTCCATCGATTGCTTTGTTTTGCAAAATAAATATGCATCACTTGAAGAACATGCACAAAAATATAGACAAATAATTGCAAAAGTTGATCATTGCATAGAGTGCAATGATATGTCATAGTCTCTCAAATAACCAATAATAAAATAAAATTATTTATTAGTTCTCACAAATAGAGAAAAGGAAATAAAACACTCCAAAGAATTAATTTCAAATCGTAATGGTTTGAACCAATGAACAATGAATTAATAATATTAAAAAAAGAAATGTATTTATTTATTAAAAAAATATAATAGTAACATAAAAAATAATTACAGCTGAGTTTTTTTCTTGGCTGCTAGGGTTTTCGCGCTCCTGCTGTGGGCTTCGGCCAGTCCCTGTGGCTCCTCCTGCTGGCCCCTCGGCCTCTCACTCGTTTCTACTGCAAATTTCCTCCATATCGGATTCGTCTCAGCACTGCGTCTGCTATGGCGGTCGCCCTCACCTCCTCTCCTCCCTTCGTCATCATTTCTGACCTCCCTGGGGTCTTCACAGCAACTCCAGCTCGTCCCTCTACATCTGCTCCTTCAGCAAGCACGTATCCAACTCTCGAAGGGCCTCTTCGCCCTCCTGGTGGTTCCGTTGCAGCGACCAAGTCCTCCGGGGCTCCCCTATTTAGCTCTGCATCCGTCGAATCTCCACGCTTTCTCCTCGGTGGCAGACCTTCCCATGCTCCGGTTCTCGCTCTCTCTGTTAATCCCCTGGTGAAGCCTTCAGCCCCTGTGCCTCCGCAGAGTCCTTCTGCCGGTGGTCGCCCCGATTCAACAGATCTGCCCTCCTTCAAAGAGGTTGTCTCTGGTCAAGGTGGGCTGCCCAAGACAACTACTGTCCCAGAAGCCCCTTCAATTGTGGTCCCAATCCCTCCAGAGGCTCATGCTCATGCCTCCCACTACATCTCGGCTACCCTAATCTGCAAGTTCAATGGATTCTGGCCTTCCCTCGTCGATCTCCATTCCTGGATTGCCTCTGAGTGGGCATCTCTTCTCGATGCTAAAGTTGTTACTTGCCCTTCTGCCAAAGGGTTTTTCATAGCGGTTTTCGGCTCTTCACACGACAAGAAAAAGGTTCTCAACTCGGGGCCTTGGTTTTGGGGCAGAGCCGGTCTGTCCATGCAGCCATGGTCCCCCTCCTTCGATCCCTCAATGGACTCCCTCTCTTCGGCTCCGATTTGGGTCAGGCTTCCATATTTACCCCTGCACTTATGGGGGGACGAATCTCTTCGGGCAATAGGAAATGGTCTCGGCAGATTCCTTTGCAGCAGCCCAGATTATAAGCCAGCCTTCTCTACCTACGCGTGGATCTGCGTTGAAATGGACTTTAGCAAAGGGTTTCCTGCAGAAGTCATTTTGCAGGGCAAAGACTACTCAAGAAATCAGAAGCTCGATTATGAAAACCTATGTTTTAGGTGCAGGAAATGTTTTGAAACAGGGCACATAGCCCGTAATTGCGAGAAGTCCCTGGGGAAAAAAAGACCAGCCAGGAGCCATCGTCCTACTTGGTGGGCAGAATCAGTCCATGGTCTGCAAAGCAAGGAACCTCTGGCTTCAGAAGAAGTGGAATCTGAAAAAACCTCTGAAACGCAAAAGGAGAAAGTTTTGGAATCTGCAGAGACAGTCTCGACCTCACCATCCAAAGAAGAGGCACCAGCAGATGAAATCCTTCCAAAGCCACCAGTTTCAGTCCAGTAGGGGTCAAGCTGGGCCGATATCGTGGAAGATGAAGACTCGCAAGGCTCGTTAGGTCCTCAGTCCACTGAGCAAAGCTTAGAGTGGCAGACGGTGTCAAAAAAGAAAAAAATCGTTCCATCCAGAAAGGAGGTAATGACACAAAGCCGCACAAACTCGCTGAAATAGCCATTCTCTCTAATTTTTGTAATGTGCCAGAACTATAAGGCACTGTTCTAGTGGATACCAAGAATTACCGGAGGTATCAAATCCAGTATTTCACTACTGTATGTGTGTATCACATTACCGGGTAGCTGTTTTACCGGAACCCAATATACTACCCCTATGTTATGGTCAAAAAAAAAACATAAAAAATAATTAAATATTAAAAATATATATATTTATTTATTTATTAAAAAATTGTAATAGCCACATCATCGATTACAATACTCCCTGGTTTGGCAATGACTAATAATAATATATTTTGATACACCTCTATAATAACAAGTTTGAATTCACTGCTAAAATAACCAGTGTGAATTCATTGTTTAAAAAAGATTGAAATCATACCAGTTTGAATTCATTGTTAAAAAAGATTGAAATCAAAGGGATGAGGATAAATATGATTTCAACATTAACTTGGATTAACTAGCCAAAAGGATAACATTGGCAAGCATGAGTTTGAATTCACTGTTAAAATAGGTTGAAAACCAAACGGTTGAGGATAAATATTATCGAGTTTCACATTAACTTGGGTTAACCTGTCAGTGGCAGGAAAACCATTAAGGTGGTGCCCCTTCAATAACACCAACTCTATAAATGAAATCAAGTAATGACTATGTTGTTGTTACTCTATGTTGAATCATCTCCAACTTCCATTTGAAGTGCCACCTCCCATCGTTATCCTCCTCGCAATTCAAGCAAACAGAGCACTTTCCCTAGACAATCTTTATCCTCCTCAAAATCATCATGGGGCCTTCCATGTTTCTGTGGAGATCTCATGATCATTGATATGTCAAATGAAAAGAAAAAAGAAAAGTTTTGAGTTCATCAATATATTGAATCAAATATTTTACTATGATGGAGGTTTTTGAAGAAACAAAACTTTGCACTCTTTTTTATAAGCATAGTAGCATAATTCGAGTACGAATACGATTCGATATGAAAAAAATACGTAACAAAAAAATTCAATACGAATAAAATATGGAAGTAGACTTTTTATATACATTTTTTTTAATTAAATATACAACAATATATATAATATTTTTAATTAAATATGTAACCATGTATATAACATTTATATATAGTTAAACATATACAATATTTTTAATGAAATTTTGGTAAAATAATTTTGATAAGAAATTACCTTTTAAAAAAACAATAAGATTATGCCCGTCCTATAAGAAAGAAAACTTAGTAGTTATTAATAGTTATTAATTATTTTAAGAAGAAAGTAAATAATATTTACCACTATTTACATTGAAATTAATTAATTAATGTTTAAATTGTGTTAGGGTTAACTTTGACTCCCAAATGAGCAAGGATGTAAGTGATTTTGGGCACATGGTTTTGGTAACCAATAAATCTAGTGTTCCTATAATAATTGCATATTTATTTTCTTTGGCATATTTTTATTTCTATTAAATTGAATTACTAAGTATAAAATTGAAAGGTATTTATTGTATAGTGTTTTAATAATTAAAATTTGGTTTTTTAAAATTAACCGTATTCGTATTACACATAGATCGAATATTCGACGAATTCGAATTTGTTCGAAATTTTGGTACACAAAAGGCCAATACCACCGAATTATGCTACTATGTTTATAAGCCCTCTTAGAGATTTTGAAGCCTGCACATAGGATCCCCAAACTCATTGATTATTTGCGCATGGATATTGAGGGTTTAGCCCTCATTACAAATGCCAACATGAGTAGTTATATCGGTACTCGGCATGCTATCAAATGGGAAATTGTTTGAATTGTCATCCATGAGTCTTCTGTTGTTTTATTCACCTATGCTAGAATAGGTTCGTTGCTTATATAAGCATCTGTTTTGGTGAAATTGTGTATCATATTTTTGCTTTCTTAGTTTTCCTCCTCTCATAATTGTTCTATTTTCTATATATTCAAGGATTCTCCTTATTTTACAACATGAGGTTGTTTCTCCCTTGATAATGGGTCAAGTTTTCACCTAAAATGTTGGTTTCACTAAAACAAATGCTTCTGATCTATGAAAACCAATATGTTGAAATATTTAACCTTTACGGTGAGGTTGGGTGCAATTAGAAGTTGATGTCATGGATCCTTCTTTTCTTAATATTCAACCATGTTGTCTAGAATGCAACTGTACCAAGTGCTACCAAGTTGAAATGAAAATGTTATCTTACCAAAAAAAACTCATTTTAATCCAGTTCAAAATTGTTTTCTAAATGCCATCTTAACCAAAATAATCAAATCCAACTCATGCCACATGGTAGTTTGCCCATAAAATTTTAAGCCCAACCAAAAGAAAACCAAAATTTAGTCCAAAGTAATTTTCGATGTGAGATTCTGAACCTAATGAATAGTTATCATCCCATGCCAAAATGTCGTAGTTAGAAATCATTCATATACCATACACTACCAGCTAATCCTATCTACCTTGAAAAACTTGTAACATAGGAAAGGAGGGGTATCACCATGCCTATTAGACACCCACACTCTCACCATGCCTTCATAGGAAAAAAAGCATTTATTAGGTGAGTTTAGTTTAACAAAAATCATACAAAATCAAGCATTTCGAATAGCATTAGGAGACAAAATGGGTTTACAATACATCATAGACAGACTCCAATGGTGCAGCAGCCAAAGAGGATAGGTGACAAAATGAACTTACTGATCATTAACAATGGAAATGGAAATAGAAATGCTCATGGGTGAATGCTTTTGTTCCCAAGATTTTGTACATCTAAAATTATTTCATTTATGTGCAAACAAAAAAGCCTTACTTGCAACAAAAAGCCACAAGTCAACAGCTACCTCATATCCTCATATATCCCGTGTGCCATTCTATAAGTATATCATTATATTAAAAAGTCATGAAGTATATTAGTATATTAAAAAGTAATGAAGTGATATGGAGATGGGTGAGGGCATATTATTGAACAAAAACAAAATCCATCCCATTGTAATTTGTCTTTGATTACCATAATTTCTATGACTAAGAGTTCCATTCATAATCACGGAATGTAGAGAAAAATGTCAAGCTTATTTTTCCTCAAAAACACCACATTAAGGACAGATTCATGCTCGAGTTTTTCCAATAATATTGCAGTAGCCTTGTCTGTATTTCAAGTTCTTATTCATGGTCATCTCATCATAGTAGAAAGATTTAGATTTGGATGTATTGGCCTTTCTTGTACAGATGTATATACACCATTTTCTATACAGTACATATACAATCTGGATTATACACACAAAAAAGTGCCAAATATTAAAAAAAAACCCTAAAATTGAATAAATACCTACTAAATCAAAATTTCAAAAACAAATTGTTCTCTACTTTATTTTGTGTTCCCAAGGTTGGGATGTGTCTAATACATGTGTTGTTGTGCTTTTGGGTTGCATTTATCTAATTTTTTTGGACTATGCTTTTTCCAATTTAGGCATAACTTTTGGGTTGTGTTTAGCAGTGTTTCTAGGATGTATCTCTAGGCTGCAATTTCACCAATATATCCTGATTTTTTGGTCTGTGACAATGCATTTCTGGGATGTCCTTTTGGGATGGGTTTCACCCTTCAAGTGTTGAAATATTGTAACTTCAAAGGATATTCTAAATGTATTTTACTGATGTACCTCAAGGGAGATGTTATTATTCCTCCATCGGGATGTTATTATTATAACTGGTCATCATAGAGTCATGAGGTAAAGTCTCCATTGTAAGTCGAGTGAATAGTACCCTAATGAATATAATAAAATATTGTTTTGGGTGAAGTCGTCCCAGACATTTTAGTGGGGCTGACTTTATTAGGTTAAAAGTCAGTTGACAAAAAGAGTATAAATAGAGGAGTTGTGTTTCTCATTTGAACACTGACTCACTCACTTGTGTAGCGCATAGGAGAGAGAGAGAGAGAGAGAGAGAGAGATTCCATCAAGGAGGATAATACTAGTTTTTTGGTTTTATCTTATACATCTATACAGAAGAAGTTTTGTTGGGTTTTCTTCCCCTTTAGGGTTTCCCGGGATAAATATTGTGTCTATCTTGTGATTGTGTTTCTTTCAGTGATTCTGCATATGTTGTTTTTATGAATTTGGATTAAACACTAATGATATCTAGCTAATCATATGAAATATTAACATGGTATCAAATCTATCCTAAATAGAATGGTTTTCAAAAGGTGAAACTCTCTCTCCTCTCCCTTCGGAAGAAATTAGGGTTTCTGCAAAATTTGGAAATTTGAAGATCTGCTTGCATAGAAAGTTGTGCCTCCCTAGAGTGCATCTATTAATCCCTAGATCGAATTTTTTGGGTGGTTGAATCTTCGGGAAAGATAAGCCCTAATTTGGCCCTGAACCATAAAACCGCAAAAAACCAGAACCAGAAATTTGCAAAAATTGAAACCTCACAAGCAAGATTTGAATCGTGAAGATTTGGGATCTTCAGAAACCAAGTGGACCAACCAACTTGCCTCAGTCAAGCACATCTCCTGGTAATTTCAGCTTTTCATTTTGAGAAATTTCAATTTTTAGTGACCTCCTGGATAAGATGGCCCCAAGCACTAAACTTGAGGATAAACCGGAAGGCATTGAGAACTTCCGAGCATGGAAGTATAGGGTTGGTCTCATTCTTAAATAGAATGATATTGATAAGTACATCAAGGATGAAGTCCTAGAACCAGAATAAGATGAAGCTAAGGAAAAGCACCAGAAAGACCTAATCAAGGCAATGAGGATCATTGTTGATTCTATTAAAGATCAATTGATCCCTCAAGTGTCATCTAAAAATACACCAAAGCAAATGTATTATTCCCTCTCCATAATGTATGAGGGGAGGAACATAAATAGAAAGATGAATTTGAGAGCTCAACTGAAGAGCACCAAGATAAGTAAAGGAGAATCAGTTCAAGATTACTTCACAAGGGTCCCCTAGTTCAAGGAACAACTAGATGCTATTGGAGACTCCCTTGATGAAGATGAACTAGTGATTACTACTCGCAAAGAAAGTATGAAGTTTGACATTGTATGGGAATACTGCATCCAAGAGGAAGCTAGAGTAGCTACAGAGAATCTTTACTTAAAGAATATGATCAAGCCCTAGCCACCCATACCAAGAGAAGAAAACAATCAAAATTCAAGAAGGATAGTCACAAGGAGTATAAAACTCCAAAGAAGTTTCAAAAGAAAAGAGATAGGAGTCAGAAAAGAGACTACTCCAAATATCAATGTTACAATTGTCATAAGATAGGACACCTTTCTAGAGAGTGTCCATTGAATAAGAACACCAACAAAAGACACCACGCTCATCTAGCTGAAGATGAGAATGAAGAAGAAGAAGCAATACCTTGAAAGAGACAAGTAAAAGAAGAAGATGTAGAAGAATATGTACTATTCTCTGCACCCTTTGGGTCTGTAACACCTGGAGAATATACATGGCTTTTTTATAGTGGTGTTTCAAAGCACATGACAGGGAAGAAGCAAACTCTGTCAAGACTTGAAGAAAAGAACTCTCATCAGAAAGTATCATTGGGAGATGACTACCAATATCCCATCAAAGGCATTGGTGAGTCAAGCTACAAGCTTGACTCTGGAACCTCCATGAAGATCAAGGAAGTACTATATGTACCAGGTTTGAAAAAGAGCCTACTTTCCATCTCAGCACTAGATAAGAAAGGGTATAGAGTTGCTTTTATAGATGGAAAAGTACTCATGTGGTCCAAAGGAAATACAACTGAATATGTTGTTGTCATTGGTGAAGAAGAAGGAGGATTGTACAAACTCAAGAGACATCCAGAGACAACCTGTGTCCATGATACCAATAGTTCATCTAAACTAAGGCATAGAAGGCTTGTTCACATCAACTACAAAGCATTACCCTATGTGATCAAAGTGGTAACAGGTTTACCAGTACTGAAGAATGATCATGAAGGAACTTGCAACGGATGTGCAAGAGGAAACAACATCAAGAATCCATTTCCAAAAAGTGAAACAAATACTAAAGGTACATTGGAATTCATTCATTCTGATGTATGTCGTCCAATGCCCTCCACATCCTTAAGTGGATATGAATACTATGTCACATTTATTAAATACATGGATATACATCTTGTAGACCAAGAGTGAAGCGTTCAGGAAATTCAAGGAATTCAAAGTCGTGATAGATAACCATTTAGAAAGAAGAATCAAGACACTGAGTTCAGATAATGGTGGAGAATATACTTCAAAATAATTTGAAGCATTCTGCAAAGAAGTTGGATTCAAGAGGGAACTATCCACTCCCTACAATCCCTAGCAGAATGGTGTTGTGGAAAGAAAGAATATAATCATTATGGAAGCAGTGAAAACAATTATTCATGACCAAGACCTCCCCATGCACCTGTGGGCTAAAGCAACAAGAACAACTGTGTATGTACAGAATATATTATCTCACAGTGCTCTTGGATTCAAAACTCCTGAATAAATGTATACAGGAAAGAAACCTAAAGTGAGCCATCTCAAGATATTTGGTTGTCAAGTATATGTGCATATTCCGAAAGAGAAGAGAACCAAGTTGGATCCTTTCGAAAAAAAGGGAATATTTGTTGGATACTGTGAAGTCTCCAAAGCATTCAGGATATACATTTTAGGATTCCATCATATAGAGATTAGTAGGGATGTAACATTTGATGAAGAAACTTCTATTAAGAAATCCAGAAGGTTTCAGCTTGAATAAGTACATGAAGAGGATGTACCTCCCATAAAGGTAGAAGTTCAACCCTCTCCTAAAATAGTAGCATCAAAAGATTGAGACATGCTAGAACCTCAGGAACCCCCTACTATGGATATCTCTCGAAAGAGAAAACCTACTTGGGTAAGAGAAATCATACCAGAAGCAGAAAAATATGGATCTCAAGAAGGCTCCACAAGAACAAGCAAGAGATCAAATCCATTCTCCAGTTATGTAGCTTCGATGTGTGACCTTGTAGATCAATAATCCACCAACTACGAGGAAGCTACAGAGAAGAAAGAGTGGGTGGAAGCAATGACGGAAGAATACCAGTCAATAATGAAGAATGATGTTTGGGACATAGTACACAAACCAGAAAACAAGAGTGTGGTATCTTCGAAATGGATCTACAAGATAAAACATGCAGTTGATGGAAGTATTGAAAAGTACAAGGAAATATTTGTGGCTAGAGGATTCTCTCAAAAAGAGGGGATTGATTATGAAGAGACTTTTGCTCCAGTAGCAAGGTACACTTCCATCAGAACCACCATGGCACTTGCTTCTATGATGAAGTGGGATCTAAAACATATGGATGTAAAGACAGCCTTTCTGAATGGTGTGATTGAGGAAGAGGTATACATCGAACAACCACAAGTATTTGAAGTTGAAGACAGATTGACTCATGTATGTAAGTTGAAAAATACTATGTATGGACTGAAGTAAGCTCCTAGATCTTGGTATGGAAGAATTGATAGCTTCTTGACAAGCTTGGGTTTTACCAAGAGTAAAGTCGACCCTAACCTTTACATGAAGGTTATGGATGATGAACCTGTCATACTATTACTGTATGTGGATGATCTATTTCTGACAGGAAATGAGAAACAAATCACAGATTGCAAGAAGAATCTAGCTAAAGAATTTGAGATGAAAGATCTTGGATTGATGCATTATTTCCTCGGGATGGAAGTGTGGCAAAGCCCAGAAGGAATATTTTGGAACCAAGGAAAGTATGAAGTGGAAATATTGCAAAGCCATGGCCACACCCATGGACACCAACCTGAAGTTTTTATCTGATGAATCATCAGAGTTAGTATACATGACTCAGTACATACAGATTATTGGTTCATTGATGTATCTAGCAAATATAAGGCCAGATATTTGCTTTAATGTGAAAACCTTAAGTCAGATTCTAGTTAAACCTGGATGAGTTCACTTGATAGATGCAAAGCATGTGATGAGGTACCTAAAGGGTACGATAGAATTTGGACTATACTATGGTGGAGATCATAACTACAGATTATATGGATATACAGATTCATATTGGGAAGGAAGTGTCGCAGACAGAAAGAGCACCTCAGGTGGATGTTATTGTCTAGGAGCCCCCATGATCTCATGGTTTAGTAAGAAACAGTCAATGTTTCTCTCAGTACATAGCAGAGTACATAGCAGCTTGCTCCGCCAGTTGTGAAGCAATATGGCTTCAGAAACTGATGTCAGGTCTATTTGACATGGATTTGGATACCACTATGATTCTATGTGACAATCAGAGTTGTATAAAGATGACAGAGAATCTTGTGTTCCATGATAAATCAAATCACATAGAAATTTGATATTTTTATATAACGGATATGGTACAAAAGGGAGCTATAAAACTCCAGTATGTGAGTACCGATGAGCAAGTTACTGATGTGCTGAGCAATCCTCTATCTCGAGTGAAGTTTGAATACTTTTGTGACAAGTTTGGTGTAGTCCGAAAGTAATTTCCTCGTAAGGAGGAACGATGATGATATGGACCCTTCTTGGAAGGAGGAATAGGTCGAAGATATGGACTCTCCTTGAAAATGAAGAACAAGTCGAAGATATGAATCCTCCTCAGACAAAGGGGGAGCAGGTTGATGATATGAATCCTCCCTGGAAAGGAGGAGTGATGATGAGACTGTAATTAATGATGGGATGGCAGTGAAGCTCTAGTATGAAAGAGGCCAAGTGCTCATGAAGATGCTTACAAGGCCAACATTCACTTATGGACGATAGTATCCTCTCTTTAGGATGGTCTTGCGGGAAAATAACACTATGCTCCTGAGAGTGGTCCTTACTAGCTTAGGATGGCCCTACAGATGTTACTCTCGCCTGGAGAGTGTACCTACATTTATATGTGGATGTCGTAGTATAACACTCGCTTGGGAGTGGTCCTAGATTTGAATTTGAGGATGCCATACGATGAGTCCTTATGAGCGTCAGGTCCTGCATTCACGTGCGAATGAGATCTGTAGTAGCAGACGTTACTCTCGCATGGAGAGTGTACCTAAATATATATGTGGATGTCGTAGTGTAACACTCGCTTGCGAGTGGTCCTATATTTGAAGCTGAGGATGCCCTATGATGAGTCCTTGCAAATTCTAGGTCTTGCACTCATGTGCGGATGAGATCTGCAATAGAAGACGTTCCTACATTCATATGTAGATGTCGTAGTATAACACTCGCCTGGGAGTGGTCCTAGATTTGAAGCTGAGGATGCTCTATGATGAGCCCTTATGGAAGACAGGTCTTGCATTCACGTGCGGACAAGATATATAGTTGTAGACGATACTCTCACATGGTGAGTGTGCCTACATTCACTTGTAGATGTCGTAGTATAACACTCACTTGTGAGTGGTCCTAGCTTTGAAGCTGAGGATGCTCTACGTTGAGTCCTTACAGACGACAAGTCCTGCACTCATGTCTAGATGAGATCTACATTCAATTGTAGACGATCCAGCTAGTCGATACTATGGACCCTCCTCATAAAGGGGGAGTATGCTGATGAGGATTGCATCATCCTTGGACCTATGTCCTAAAGTGATAGAAATTGATCATCCTACAAAGAGATCATGTGTACTGCAGATAGTGTTGCGGAAAAGGATCGAGAATATCGAAGTGCGATTGTAAAGGATTGAGAAGATCGAAGTGTTGCTGCAAAGGATCGAGAAGATCGAAGTACTGTTGCAAAGGATCAAAAAGATCGAAGTGCTACTAGAAAGGATCAAGAAGATCGAAGTGTCGTTGCAAAGGATCAAGTGAGCAAGTGTTGCAGAAGATAAAGACTCAGTGTTGTAGAAGATAATGATCCAGTACCGAAGACATTGAAGAGCAATTGTTCCAGTTACTGATTGTGAAAACTTCCTATGACGTATAGATGTATTACCTTGAACTGTTGAAGATGCTCTCTCTCATTACTCTTATAGTTGGTGATGATGTTGTTAGTAGAATACCCTTCTCGTTAAGGGGGAGTGTTCAAATATTGTAACTTCAAAGGATATTCTAAATGTATTTTACTTATGTACCCCAAGGGAGATGTTATTATTCCTCCGCCGGGATGTTATTATTATAATTGGGCATCATAGAGTCATGAGGTAAAGCCTCCATTATAAGTCGGTTCAATAGTACCCTAATGAATATAATAAAATATTGTTTTGTGATTTCCTAGGTGAATTCAGCCCATAAAGTTTAGTGGAGCTGACTTGATTAGGTTAAAAGTGAGTTGACAAAAAGAGTATAAATAGAGGAGGTGTGCTTCTCATTTGAACATAGACTCACTCACTTGTGTAGCGCATAGGAGAGAGAGAGAGAGAGATACCAGCAAGGAGGAGAATACATGTTTTGGGGTTTTATCTTTACATCTATACAGAGGAATTTTTTCTAGGTTTTCTTCCCCTTGAGGGTTTCCCAAGATAAATATTATGTCTATCCTGTGATTGTGTTTCTTTCAGTGATTCTGCATATGTTGTCGTTGTGAATTTGGATTAAACACTAATGATATCTAGATAAGCATATGAAATCTTAACATCGAGTTCCAAGTTTTTCATACTTCATCACCAGGTAATCATAATTTTTACCTCATCACATCTATTAGTGATTATTGTTGTAGAGTATCCGCATTGGTTGCACTTTCATGCATATTTCCGTTAATTCCTAAAGTCTGCTTTCCCTCACTGTAAAAATGCAATGCATTTTGAGTAACCATAAAAGAAATGAATGGAGTACATATCAAAGCAGTTTGTGAGGTATGGAATTGCACCCTTCCTATTCAATCATGATAAGGAAGATGACAGTTATCTTACCCAAGAATGGATAAGTTACAAAATTAGGCATTATAAATACAATGAGTTGCTCTTGATCAGGGAGATGACAGTTATCTTACCCAAGAATGGATAAGTTACAAAATTAGGCATAATCAATACATGAGTTTTCAAGTATTCTTCATGTTCTCATGTGTTTTTTCCCACTATCTACAGATCAAGATAGGCCACCACATCCCATGATCTGAGAGGATTTCCCAACATTTACATCTCCAAGAGACTAAGTCCTAAGAGCAAATTGTTTTTATTTTCAATGTCCCATACACTACAACACTCTGAGGAGGTTCCATTGTTTGTTCTGAGACTCTAGGGGTTCCTTTGCAGTTTTCTTCAACTACCATGACCAAATATTCCTGGCATCATATATCAATAAAATGATGATCCACTGCTGGGAAACTTTATACATCCTCTCTAAATCCAATGCTCTCGGGATCATCACTCCTTGCAACCCAAATTCATTATCATATGCAATATGTGTCAATAGAGCTCTTCACTTCTTGACCTTGTAAGTGACAAAACAATGAGACAATGAACTTCATCCCATAATCCAACAAACACTCTGTCTCTAGGAGATATCAGATCCACCGCACCTTCCAAAGGACTACCCACTAGGTTATCTCAAGCAACCATAGTTATATCAAGAGGATTTTCCCCTCATCCTTGTAAATTAGGACAAAATTTAATTTCATGCTACAGCTCACCTAGGAGTACAGCCAACCCCCTTCCACTCTAGGTACTCTACAGAAGACAAATCATCAGGGTCTGTATTAGTCCCTTCACACTGATAGATGGGGCAAGATATGTTTTCCATTAGCTCCATATATTAGGAGAGAATTCATTCCACTCTAGAGATCGCCTAGCATTGGACAACCAAGCCCCTTCCACTCTGGGTAACTCTCCAGAGGACATCATCAGGGTTTGTATTTGTACTTTCAGTAATAGATGGGTCCAGAGGTTTTTCCCCTCAACCTTGAATAATAGGAGAGACAATTCATTTCTCTGTAGAGCTCACCTAGGATTGTATGTCTGGGACCCTTCTTCTTTGGGTACTCTCCACGGGACATTATCAGGCTCTAAGTTTTTTTAGAACTAAGGAAGCATAATACATAGTTCTGTAAAATTTTGGAGATCACTAGAAGTAGCAACATTCAATCATACATTGCTATGTTTAAATTATTGCTTTATTCACACACACACTATTATGATAGAAAGGCCATTAGATTATTTCTTGGCATTGAGATAAAATCCACTCGCACTGCCAGTTAAAATAGAAAAAATCATTATTACTATATCAATATATTGAAACACCTATCTTATTGTATTAAAACAAAGGACACAAACATGTAGTCAAAATACCCAAGTCGTTGTAATTGTTAATGTTAGCACTTTAATTCAAATATGTTAGATCTTTAATCTAATGCAATAGGATCATTGAAAGATAGAAAAGCACAACATAAAAAATACAAAGATTTTTATCTTGGGAAACCCTCACTCGAAAAACCCAGCAACTTCTTCTATATAGATTCGTCACTAAGTACAATGTCAAACCAAGATAGAAAACCAAGAGATAAGATATCATTTTCAGCTTTTTTTTTCTCTTCTACCCCATTTAACTTGTTTTTATTCTCCCTAGAGTGAACTTGCTTGAGCTTGTTATGTGTCCAAATGAGAGAGGGCAGATCTCTATTTATACTCTTCAGGTGGGTGACCTAAAACCTCAACAGGGTTGACTTCCTAACTTAAATGGGTTGACATTTTCTTGGGAGACTTAGAAATACATTTTACAATCCTTCGTTTGGGGACTATTGCCCTAGCTTACAACGGAGATTTTACATCGATATTATTACATGACCAAGTTCATCAATAACATCTTCAAATGGAGGAAAAACATCTCCATAAAGAGAACTAACGAAAGTACAATAAAATACAAGAATAATAATATAACAAATGTGCAATAAGAATATCTTCTGAAGTTACATTTTCAACAACACTCCCTCTTAACAAGGAAGGTATTCTTACTACATGGTCATCACCATGACTGGACACAATCTCTAGACATCATCTTCATCATTGGACACCATCACTGCTATGGAAACTCTCATTTCATTGATCATTGACTAGTGACATCTCTCGAATCTACACGTCATAAGAAGTTCTACAGATGCATCCATTTTTCATATTGGATGTAGTCCTAGATCCCATCTAAGACTTCATCATCTCTACGAGAAAGCCATCAAGTAGATACATCCCAGGACCGCATATTACATTTCCATAGCAATCAGCTACGTCTCCTACTGTCATCTCGTCATATCCAAATCATCTCATGTGGAGAGAAACCCGTATGCCTACATTATGTCCCTTGGACAACCTGCATCTTCCACATCGTGGAGAGAAGCCTAAGAACATATGTGTCTTCCACCATGTGGAGAGAAGCCCAGATGCATTCATTATGTCCCTCAGACAACCTACGTCTTCCACCCAGTGGAGATCAGTCCAGGAACATATGCATATTCCACCCAATGGAGAGCATCCCAGATGTATTACGTTTCTCTCTCTGTCAACCTGCGTCTTCCACTTAGTGGAGATCAGCCCAAGAACACCTACATCTTCCACCATGTGGAGAGCATCCTAGATGTACTATGACCCTTGGATGATGCGTCTTGGAGAACATCCCAGGAGCATCTGTGTCTTCCACCCAGTGGAGAGCATCCTAGACCTCCTGCGTCTTCCTAACATGTATAAATCATCCCAGGTGCACCTACATCTTCTGTACATGCCTCATCACTCCCTCTTTCGAGGAGCATCGATCTGGATAACTCCAAGATTTTCTTTAAAGTACTCAAACTTTACTCTTGCAAAAATAGTCGTTGTCTGCTTATCTGTCGCTACATACTGGAGCTTCACTGCTCCTCTCTGCACCATATCCCAAATATAGTGATATCAAAACTCGATGTGCTTCGACTTGTCCTGGAATACTGGGTTCTCAGACAAGTTCACATAAGTCATTTCTTACTCGAAATCGAACAATCTCACAAGTAGCTTCTGAATCCACACTTCCTCAAAACTTATTGAATAAGCTGCAATATACTCTACCTCAGTTGTACTTAATGCTACACTCATTTGCTTCTTGTTGCACCAATAAATCATGATATACCCCACGTTGAAGCAACACCTTGAAGTGCTCTTCCTATCTGTAGCACTACTAGCTCAACAAGAGTCAACATATACCTACAGGAAAATCCTCTAATCTCTTACATATCTGAGACCATACTCGATCGTACCCTTCAAGTACCTCAGCACGTGCTTTGTGACAACCATGTAAACATGTCTCAGCTTCACCATTTATTGCCTCCAAGTATTCACCGCAAAGCATATATCCGACCTCATGCTCATTAGGTACATCAATGAACCAATCATTTTCCTATAGACGGTGGCATCAAATATCTCTGAAGTAGGGTCACACAGCAACTTAAAGTTCGATGCCATCAATGTAGCATCGCAATATCAACCGCATATTTTCCTCGATTAAGGAAAATCTCTTATAGATTCTTCCACACCTCTAATTTCAAAAATCATGTCTATATCCTCAAACTCTAAGATCTATTATAGTCACTCCCTCTGAAGCGGAGCACCATCCTCCCTCTACATATTGTATTATCTACATCGAGACATTATGTACTAGAGTGACAAGCAGTCTCATCTACTGCTGGCCTTCTATGTATCCATCTATGTCATCTCTCAAGGTCATTGGATACCAAGATCCTCCATCTCGAACTTTGTTAAAAGTTCCTCTTCCACCCATCTATGAGCTTCTCGTCCTCTATAGGATTTCATCTTCAACCTTGTAGCAAAGGTTGAGATCTCCATCACTCTAGGTGATCCTCAAGCTCCTCTTGTAACTATGTGTTATCCCATGGCCCTCCTTCTAAGACTGTATAAATCCTTCTGTGCAGATGTGGTTCTTTGTAGAGAGCCCCGAGTCTTGGATGTTGCTCGATATGTACTTTACTAAAGAAGTTTGTTTGGTTAATGGAGCAAGTGTCTCGTCATAATCGACTCCCTCTTTTTGAGAGAAACCATGAACCTTGCTTTGTGTTTCTTGATGTTTCCATATGTTGATTGCTTGATCTTGTAGATCCTCTTAGAAGACACTACAAACTTCCCTTCAGGTTTCAGAACCACATCCCAAACATCATTATTCATGATTAATTGGTACTCTTTGATCATAGAATCCTTCCATTCTTTCTTCTCAGTTGCTTCTTCATAGTTGGGAGGCTTTGCATTAATGATGTCACACAATAGTTCCACATAACTGGAGTGTGTTCGAGTCCTCTTTCTTTCTCTAGAAATCTCATCTAGAGCACCATACTTCTCTACATCTTATATGATCTCTTGTGCCCGAGTTGGTCTTCTCTTGTGGGTGTTCGCCTCTCAAGGTGGATTTATCGATTTCTGTGGCTCGTTCATATCATGATCCTCATGCTTTTTTGAATCTCTCTCTTCCATCATGGTGTCTCTGACCATGAGAGCTTTGATGATGTTTGAGCAAAATCGGAGAAGCTTAAACTTTAAAACTTTTATTGATCAATTTCAGCACATATGAATCTCATAAATCATCCACATATGAATATATCAACCATATATGAATCTCATAAATATATCATCCAAATACAAATCTCGCAAATATATCAGCCACATAAATCAGCTCCATAAATCAATCAACCATGAGAGACAAGATATACCCTAAGAAAACCCTGTAAACATGGAGGATGAAAAACCCAACAATTCTTTGAGTATGATAGATAGATTTGCAGAGAATGGTTTACAATACATAAGTAGATTTCCAGATAAGAGATATCACCACAGCAATAGAGAAGAAAGATCCAATGTAACCCTGCAAAAACAATTGTATGCAACTGTTTTTAACTTGCCATATGCCTAGCATATTAATAATGAGCCAAAACACCTAGCATGCAGAAGGGGTCAAATAGGAGGCTCAGTAAACACACCGAGATCAACACATAGTGCATTCACAAGAAGGAGCTAATTTGAACTCCCTCCATGCAAACATTAGCGCCCTTCCTGTCCTCAATTAGCTTTAACTGAATGTTTATTGTCTTAAACTAGAAGTGAATTGACTTAAACTGAATGTTAACTGAGTTGAACTGAATGTGAACTAAAATCAACCTTTAACTGATTGTTGATCACTTAGTTAATATGCTAGCTTAAGTGTCAGCAGTGCTTCACTCTTCTTGTCATCCATAAACAATTTCTATCATTAACTTTTGCATGGATCTCTTTAGTTAACTAATGCATGCTAAATGATGAACTTAACTGATTACACTAATTAATAGTTCAACTGATGCTTTGACTGAAACACTGATTGAGGCATTCATATTTAACTAAATCTTTATAACTTGAGTTCACTCAGATATTTGCATGAGAAATTCGAATTCTCTTTCTCTATGTTTTATCTCATTATCATTAATTAAGTAATGCATGGTCAATAGGTGTATTACTTATCCATCCTATCATATCATACTCAAAAGAATTATTCGATACATACTAATGATCATATATATTACCTCGGGCCATATAGTCATATGCTAAAGTAATTCACACTAGGGGTAGCTAAGCCCTAAAGGAGACTTATAGCACTTAATGACCATGACTACCAATATATCACATAGTATAACCACCTCAAGAAATGGAGGTCCACAATCTTGATACAACACAAGACTTCAATCTTGATACAACACAAGATAATCTCCACAATTGGAGATCCATTCTCATAAGGTACTATCTATGAGAATCATTGACTTATACAACACAAGTCCACAGCTTGATACAACACAAGAATTCAATCTTGATACAACACAAGATCATAGTACAGGCATCTCACTTCACTACATGAGGACATAGATAGGACTTGATACAACACAATGTTCTAACTTGATACCACACATGTCACTAACTTGATACAACACAAGTCTCAAAGAATGACTCGTGATGTTGTACATTTAACAAGCTTTAAGTTCATCTTCATGTGTTTCATCTTAGTAAATCTACTTTGAGTGTTATGGTTGAACCATTGTCACTTTTTCTTCAGAACAAGCCTCGTCATTCTTCACTTTTAGGTTATTGCATACAATCCTTCCTACAAGTCAAATTCAATTGCATGATTAGAAACATTTCATATCTTCAAAAACATATTAACAATGACAAATTATCATGCATAAAGACATGTCATACAATCATGCAACTATCTTATCCAATGTTTCAACACAACATTCATCCATATCCCGTATACACATACGGTAACTTTCTAGATGCCTTCCATCTCTACCAAAACATAATTAAGAGCATGCACTACTTTCAACATGTCAGCAAAGAGGTTCCATTCTAGATAAGTAACAATGGAATGTTGTACAGCACCATAGGCCACTTACCCATTACATGCATATTAGTAGTATATTGTTCATGAATGCAAACATTCTGACATGCATAATATATTTCCTAAATCTAGGAATATAAATATGTACACAACAAAACAATATTATTTAAGTAACTAGAAATACAGGAAATGACCATTCAAATACTTATCTTTGTTTTTTTGGTAGACTCCCTCTTGATCTGTCTCCTTGTAGGGATTATTGGAGTCTCTGATAGTGTGCTCTACTCCATCCTCTGATTCTAAGGTCATGTGTCTATCTTGCTCATGATCGAAAATGTTGAGCAAGTCTTCTACTGTGTACTGATGTTGAATCTATGTGTCCCTTCTTCTTCATTCACGATTGCATCACTTCTTATCCAATGCTAAAATGGATAATAGGTTCATATTCTTCATGGTTTGAATCCTTTTGGATCAAAGTACATATTCCTCGTCACTTGAGGAATCTTTCCTTGTTCTATTCTTAGTTGGTTCATCATCTTCAACGATATGAGCATGGTGTCTCTACTTCTTTCCTTTCTTTAAGGGGGTCTTTACCTTTGGGGAAATATTTCGCAAAATTTCCCTTCTCGTCACAAGTGAAACATTTGAGTTATGAGAGGTCCTTCTTTGGAAATATTTTCTTCTTGTAGGAGTGTTTATTCTTTCCCTTCTTGGCATAAGTTGTTAGAGCTTCATTATTTTCATCACCTAGCTTTTCTTCTCTTGTGTGCATTCCTCCCATAGTCTACTAAATTTGGTGAGCTTCCTTCTGGAACATATTCCTTAAATGAATTATTCCCATGATCTTGAGAGACCATTCAAGGTGGTAGTCACCACTTCTTCTCCCTCAACATTATCTTCAATAGCTTCTAGTTGTTCTTTGATCTAGGATACCCTTGTGAAATAGGATTGAATGCTTTCTGACATCTACATCTTCACACCCTTGAGTTGAGTCCTCAAGGTCATCTTCTTGTTGATATTATTTCCTTCATACAAACTGGTCAAGGCATCAAACATCTCCTTAGGAGTCTTCAAGGATGATACATGTAGGATCAAATGGTCCTTGATAGAGTATGCAATGATCCTCTTAGATTTGACCAGGTTCTTCTTGTGAGTTGCTTTAGCTCCTTCTCCCTCTAGTTCTGGAACCTCCTCAGTGACATACTTGTACAAGTCATACTCCTCTAGGAAAAGACAAATTATATACTTCCATGCTTGGAAGTTGTCATCTCTTTCAAGCTTGTCCTCAAGCTTAGAGTGATTCATCATTTCAACTATTTGATATGAGAACCTTAAATGGAAATAGCAAAGAAATAGATCTTACCAATTTGAGATACCCAAACTACTTGTTGAACTCGTTGACCTAGGGTTTGATAAAGAAACCCTAATTTTTCAAACTTTGAATCTTGAACTTCTACTTGGATAGAAAGATACGCCTCCTCAAGGCGAGTTGTCTAATGGTGTTATTTTCCCGGATTGGTGGGTGGAAGCTCCAAAAATCTGATGCCCTAGTTTCTTTCGATAGTAGTGATTAGGTGAAAAATGAAACTTCTTCAAAGTGGAATCTGCTTCCACCAAAATATACACCTCCTTGGGGAAAATTGACTTGGTCGTCTTTCCTAAATGAGTTATGGAGAAAAGTGTTGAAACTTGGAAGCCCTAGATTTTACAACTGCACGGTGCCTTCTTTGAGAGTGGCTCTAATACCATGTTAGTGTTAACACCTTAATCCAAATATGTTAGATCTTTAATCTAATGCAATAGGATCACTGAAAGAAAGACAAGCACAACATAAAAGAGACACAGATTTTTATCCTGGGAAACCCTCTCTCAAGAAAAACCCAGCAACTTCTTCTGTATAGATTCGTCACTAAGTACAATGTCAAAACAAGATAGAAAACCAAGAGATAAGATATCCTTCGCAGCTTCTTCTTCTCTTCTACCTCAACGAACTTGTCTTTTTTCTCCTTGGAGCGAACTTGCTTGATCTTGTTCTGTGTCCAAATGAGAGAGGGCGCCTCTTTATTTATAATCTTCAGGTGGGTGACCTAAAACCTCAACAAGGCAGAATTCCTAATGTAACTGGGCCAACTTCTACTTGGGGGACTCAAAATAACATTTTACAATCCTTCTTTTGGAGACTATTGTCCCGACTTACAACTGAAGTTTTACCTCGATATTATTACATGGCCAAGCACATCAATAACATCTATGATCAAAAGTAAAACATCTCCGAAAATAGGAATAACAAAAATACAATAAAATACAATAATAATTATATAACAAATGTACAATAAGAATATCTTCCAAAGTTACATTTTCATCGGAGCTATTCCATGACTAGTAAATTGTAATGACAGTTTTGTGAACAATCCCGATTGCCTCTAGTAATTTTATTTTTCGTGCAATTTAAAGAATGTATCAAAATTATCAGCAAGTACATAGAAACGAGTTGGTGTTTGTAGATTTCAAAACAACGGAAGCATTGTGGCCTCATCTCAAAACGAACAATTTTGACGCAATCTTAAAATTAAAGCACTAATATGATATCAATAAAATGATCCTTCTTTCATACACAAGTCACAACAAATCTTGTTTGCCTTGGGTTACTTCATATTTTAATCGGATCACAAGATTGCATGTCATTAATTAAAAAAGCTTCCTAATACCACTTTATAAACGAACGATTTTTGACGCAATCTTAAAATAAAAGCACTAGTATGTGATATCAATAAAATGATATTTTTTCGTACACATGTCACAAAAACTCCTGTTTGCCTTGGGTTACTTCATATTTTAGTCGGATCACAACATTGCATGTCATTCATTAAAAAAACTTCCTAGCACCACTATATAATGTTGAAATTCAAGGTTAGATGAGTTTTAACACAAGTAGTAAACTTTAATGCATGTACATAAGTGTACAGCATGAGTGGGCCTAATGGTTAAGAGCATGTGTTTCCTCTTAGGAGGTCACGGGTTCAAATCCAGAGGGGGGTAGTGTATGTACACCTCTGTAGACTTTAGCAGTTAAATCGCTGCGCAGAGGGGGGTCCCTTGTCCCACAAACAAGGGGGTCTCATACACCAATTTGGTGTCTCGCTTGGCGGTGACCTTAAAAATAGATTATTATTATTATTATTATTATAAACTTATGTTCACATAATAAAATTTAAACTGTATTGAAACAAAAACAACATAATTTTCATCTCTTTCAACTTAATGCTCCATTTAGTCACTACGTTAAAGTTGGTCCTCGAGAGTCATCAAATGCTATGTACAGTAAACTAATAAATTTCAAATGCCATGTACAATAAAATAAATGTACAAGAAATACTAAGGAATCTTAACCATTATTTAGATCCGCCTTATACTCAGATATTTCTGAGTTTGATCTTGTCATCGAAGGGACAAGTCAATCCGGGTAAACAAATTGCATACCTTAAGAGAGAGAGTTCAGGTAGAAGTAAACAGACCTCAAATTTTTCAATCAAATTAGCACTTCAGTCATACTGACACACAGCCACATTGTTGATGGTGACTTACACAGTCAAGCTGAAAGTAGCTCACGTTGATCAGAAACGAAGTCACACAGCAAGACAAGTATGAGGTCACGTTGGTGTGTACACAGCCAAGATAGGATAGAGACCGCATGTAAGAGGAAAAACACGTTGGTATGTACACAGTCATGGTGGAGGGCAGCATAAGTGTCACAATGGAGGGTCCCGCGGTCACAATACACAGAAGCTAGAATATACCGAGAGCTATCCGAGTCACCCGCGGAGTAGGAGAGACACGCAAACAGTCTCCGTAGAGGATCTAACAGACTGGATCGTGGTGAAAGATCCGGCAAACAAAGTCACGAGGAAGCAGTCGCCAGCAGAGTCATGGAAGGCGAAAGGTCACGCAGATGCTGGCAATCCATGCATGTGTAGACAGAGTGATGCCAAGGTGGTCACATGGGAAGTCATGCGGGGAGAGAGCCACACAGGATGGCCAACAACAGTCATGCACATGAGAAAGGAACAACCCGCAAGTAAGTGGAATGGTCAACAATTGGGAAGCCCGCAGGTGCAGCACGCGAGATGGTCAACAGCTGGGAAGCCCGCAAGTGCAACACGCGAGTTGGTCAGCAGCAGGGAGGAAGATGATCCACGCACAGAAGAAAGGGCCGCAAGTGCAAAGACACGCGAAATCACGGGAGGATCACTGGTGCTAAGGGATCGGACACGCAGAGGAATCAGACCCAAGAATAATTGTGAAAGCTAGCGGAGAGAAACCCAGTCACACTAGACAAAGAGAAAGGATTGAATATCTTCTTGGTTAAGTTTCAAAGCCTTTTAAAAGGTTCTAGGTTAAAAATAATTATAAACATCCAATAATAAAAGGACCAAAGTCAAAAGATAAAATAACAAAGGTCCAATGATTTTATAATAAAAAAATCATAAATTAAGCAAATGGTCCAAAGGTAAATATAAAACCATAAAATAAATGTTAATTATTTTATAATAAGGTCATAAGGTAAAAGGTTCATAAAGTAAACATTCAAAAGTTAGAGGGTCAAAAGTCATTTTTAAAACATAAAGTCACCATAACAATAAATGGTCCAATAAAACCATAAGGTAAATACACTTGGGATAAATTCCATAAAGTAGAAGTCATCATAATCAAAGGTACACAAGTAAGAGTGCCATGACCAAGTAAGGTAAAGGACCAAGTGTCAACCAAGGGTCTCAACAACCAACATATCCACATGATAAGGTGAATCATAAAAGGTAGACAGACAACTCCTTTAGGGGCAACAAGACTAATGAACTTTTCTTTCTCTTAAGGTACATTGTTTCATACGTTTTGTCATCACTATATAAGGGAAAGATCCAAACAAAAATGGTACAACCTTAGGTCCTCAATACTGCTCCTAAGGGTTAGGTACTAGGGACATCGTCAAGGGGTGGCCAGTGCCTTGAAGCAACCTAGCAATAATCGATTAGGAGAGGAGACATCATTATCTTTCATTCTTAAAGAATGGCTTTCAGCCCTAGCCTGAGTTTCAATCTCACACTGAATCATGTTGATCAACCCCTGGACCCTTATCGAGTCCCCCATTCTTCAGGACAATGGTTCTCAGTACTAAGTTGAGCTTCAATCCCAAACTGAAAGTTGATCAACTACCTGCAAGACTTTCTTGGATAGCGCGTCCCTGGTCCCAAACCAGAGTATGTCTGTACCTCTATCTACATGATCTACTTGGACATCGCATCCCTGGTCTCATACCATAATACCCTAGAGGCACATGCCAGGGACTTTGCCATGGCAGTCCCAAACCAAGAACCCCAAGAGACTACTAGGGTCCTAGGGTGACTTTTAAGGTCTTACTCTGCCCTAGTCAACTGACTAAGATACCATTTTCTATGAAAGTAGGTTTCACAGCTGCACTAACTTTAACATGACATATAATAATAGCATATTTTGAAAGAATGGCCTTAGTGTTTGCTTGGCCTTGGCCGCAGCCGCAGATACGATACGATCGTGACCTAGGCCGAGATACCGACACTTGTTCTAAAAGAGCAGTTGAATAGTCACAGACGTGAGAAGAAATCTGCAGTGCAGATTTGAGATGAACCTGAATAATACAAACAGAGGACTCAATTCAGCGCATTGGATTAAAAAACATACAAATGGCGGTAGCATACAATAACTAAAGCTTTTAGACTGATTTTTCAGTGTACGCTTAAGTTACAAAATTGTACTAGTATACGAATGAAAACGACTCATTTGATGTGAGCCACAAGCCAAAGCAGAGGCCCACAAATAGTTTGCTCCACTCACTTCTGGTTAAGCGCATAGAAGAGTTAAGCCCATGGAAGAGGGTAACAGTAGCTGAATCATAAGGCCAAAAGTAATCACGAGGAACACAAGGCGATGAGCTCACTTCTTGGAACGCATTAAAATTATCCTTCAGAGGCTCCTCGTAATGAACCTCACTTTCTTAGACAGAATCTGTGTTGTTGAGCTTCAACCACTTCAGCTTCTCAGCCGCCAATTCAAGAAGTAGATTATGACACCATCTCTGATACTTGAACCCCATGTATACACCTCCAGGTCTAAACTATTTCAACATAAAATATTTATGAGCCCCATGGAGTACAGGCACTGGCATTCAACGCATTTTCTTCATCTTTCTTCATCATGGCTTCGAAGTTCAATGCATTCACAAAGAATATTTGTGGACCTGATCAAATTCTTCTGGTTGATGCATTCGTTGGCAGCACTTCACATCTACAAAGTTCTCCTTGAAGACAATGCATGTGCACAGGAGCTTAATGCTGCCATCCAAATAACTTTTTACAATGAGGGGAGCTCCAATTGCATGATTGTTTTAGCCAAGGAGAATTGTGGGTGAAGAACAAGAACGCAAGGACTTTGTACAACTAATCTAAGCCTAAGTGGATGTACTCCCCAGAGGCTGCTTTGGCCTTTCTGATTTAACATGGCCAAATCGTTGTTGCAGTCTACTGATTCCTTGGCTGAATAATAGCACTCCATGAGCTGAACAATGCCTTCACCATTCATAGCAAGTTTCCATTAAAGGTTAAATGAAAATTTCAACATTAAATCTGCCACCTCAAAATTCAAACATCAATCATAGGATATGAATTTTTCACAACGTAGATCACTGTAGCATGCATAGAATGGGCAAACCTGTGTTGCATGGGTACCCGTACCGGGGGTCGAGTACACGAATCAGTACTGGGTACACGTACCGGGTACTTGGGTACTTCAATGGTACGTCCCCAGCCGTACCCAAATCCAATCTCACGTACCGGGTACTTCATGTATGAAAATAGGGTACTTGCGTGGATTTTGGTACGCCGTACCACGTGATTGGGTACACGACCGATAGAGCCATTGGACAATTTATCTTAGCTCGTTGTTCGAGATGAGTCAATTTGAAAATTTTGAAGTTTAAAATTTTAAAAATTAAATAATAAAACACTTAAACACATGTTATGCAAGCCCTTGCCCCTTACCTAAACCAGCACAACACTGCATTTCTCACAGCTAGTGCACTATGCTCACTACTCCAGCGACAACATGACAAAGGACCTTAGTGATGCTAATGACATTAATCCTAAGGCTGCTGATGACATGGCTTGAGGAAGCCAAATCAATTATCTTGTTCATGTTCAATGTTTACTGTTTTGAACTTTCTTTTTCATGTCTAAAAATGCCTTTAGGCAAATTTTGGATGTAGTATGGCAATGAAGTTTGAACTCATGGTGTCATGGACATATAATATTTTATGTTGTTAATTATATTAATATAACTTCAATCTTCCAGTTGATATCTAATATGAGTCTATGTCATATGATTTATCAAATTTATTATTTTATGTTTGCAATGCGAATGTTCATATGAATCATTGAATTTAGAAATATCAAATATGCATGTATGATGTGAGTGTGAAATGTTTTATTTTTATAAATTTTAACACACGCACGCACACATATATAAATATATATATATGTCTACAGTGCCCTCGACGTACCAAAGTACCTTGTTTCAAAAAGTGGCGTCCCCGTCCCGGTCCCCATACCAGTACCTGTCCCCGTACCCACATTTTCTGGCAACTTAGGGGCAAACAAACAGCGTCGGTAAGAAATGCCATAAGCTGCCGTATGGTAAAGAAAATGAAAATCCAGCCAGCGCCATTTTTTGGGGTATTTAGTGCTCTTAATATCATGCAATTAGAGAAGGGTTGCCCTTTTAAATCCAACATTGAGTCTTCCTTGAGATCTTTCAAAACCAACCCCGAGGCAACCCTTGTAACCAAGGCAGTCAAGCTCCCATTCAACATTAGTTAGCTGCTGAATCATTAGCAGATATATCATACTACGTATATAATAAATTCCCCTATGAATATAATAATATATCATACTATGTATATTAGCTGCATCCTAACCTATGTAGGAAGGACCAAAAAGTAAGGGCTTGTTCCAATAGGGTTATGAAACCTATTGGTATTATTAATTATTTTACTAAATAAGTTTTGTATATTTTCAACATTTTACCCCAGGGTATGGAATACCTATAAAATCATTGCACAACTCCAAAATTAGACAGTAATAATTAATATGATTGGTCAACATTGCACAGCCATTGACCAAAACCATACAATAGTACCAAGCCAGAACGATCAAATAGTGTTGCAACCCTACTAAATCACAATTTTGTTGTTGGAAGTATAAATTATAAATACAAAATTATTGAGCGAGTAATCATCATTAAACAGCCATGGGCCACTCGCCATACAATAATAGCAAGTTCAAACGATCAAATATTGTTAATAACCCTCTTAAAGTATAAAATTTATGGTACCATTTCAAAATTTATGACAACCCTTTTGCCAATATATAGAACACCGCGTTAATTAGATTCATCCTGATCTTCCCTATGAAGCAATTGGTCATTATTGCACAGCCATTGGCCATTCACCATTCAATAATTACCAAGTTCATTTGATCAAATAATGTTAATAACCCTCTTACATACAATAGCCGTATGGGGGTAGAGTTTGGGTAGCTCAGTTGGTTGGAGCTTTTATGGTGAAGCCATCATCAGGTACAATAGCTTTGTCTAGCCGTCATCAGGTACAATAGCCCTGTGTACAATAGCCCTGTGGGGTAGCTCAGTTGGTTGGAGCTTTCATAGCGAAGCCAATAGCCCTGTGGGGTAGCTCACTAAGTCGAGGTTGAAGGTTCATTTCTCTCGAAACTCCAAAATCAGGTGCAGGTGCCCACAGTATGAGACCCCTTTAGATGAACCCCTTGGAATTCTTCCGAGACCACTTTAGATGGGCCCCTTGGAATTCTTCCCATAGATGTAGCATGCTCTGTCTCTATGTAGCATGCTCTGTCAAAATTACAGGGTAGCGCACCACATTAAAATTAATTTTTTACCCTCTTACAAATGATACCGTTTCAAAATTAATGAAAACCCTTGTGGCAATACATTGAACAGTGCATTAATTAGATCCATCCTGATCTTCCCTATAGACATCTTGAACATATGAAATTCACGACATAACTTTTAAAACTTGTGTTGAGATTGGATAATATCATCAAAGATCTTGTCAAAAGATCATCATCAACAATCATTTACACTCCCAAATTAAATGTGCAAGGAGCATTTTTGTGGTTACTAGCATGGAAAGGTGTGCGCCAGATGCAGCTGAAATTTTAAAAAATGAGTGTTGCAAACTTATCCAATTTTAGTTCGTGTAAAATTTCGTACATAAATGGCGCCATCCAACAAGATATTTGAAGAATTTCCCAATTATTCTGCTCAATTTATCCATAACCATTCCCCTGAAATTCTTCAAAGTATTCAGCTGCTTGCAGCAAATAACGTTTTCTAAAGGTCTAATGCATTCTCGTTTCCAATAGAATAGTACCCTTTATCTATAACCATTCCCCTGAAATTCTTCAAAGTATTCAGCTGCTTGCAGCAAATAACGTTTTCTAAAGGTCTAATACATTCTCGTTTCCAATAGAATAGTACCCTTTATCTACTGCGCTCATGCAGCTTTACTTGTGTTTTAAGGACTGAAGATTGTTTGTCATGAAATCAACCCATTTTTATTTTTCATTTAAAGATTTCACATAACTAAACAAAGAACTGCAAATACCACAAATACATGGCCTTTCTACTATACAATTGCTTTTGTTCAAAAAACTAAGTTATTTCAAACTACCCTAGACATCTCAATGTCAGTACAGCACACAGGACTTTTTCTTCCTGCCAGTTTTGACTTTTGTGAATTCTATTTAATATTTAAATCAAAAGATGGCTGCAAAACTTCAAAGGGGCATCAAAATCCCCAGGCATTCACATGCTTCAAGGGCCATAGAATTAGCCCGACGAAAGTTTAGTCTGAAATGTAACCTCTAAAATTAGCAAATACAAATGACTGCATTAAAATCCAAAGAAACCTAGTTCACTGGCCCTTTCCTTCTCAAATGTCTCAAAGTACTGATAAATAATAGTCACTGCAAGAAGGATTCCTGTCCCAGAACCAATAGCCCCCATAAAATCAGCCATGACAGTAAGGGCGCCAATGCACATGCCACCAAAAGCTGCAGCTGTCGGTATGTAACGATTTAGCTCTTTTTGAAGATTAGATTCTCTGTGGCCTGGCATAACCATTTGTTGTTCCTGCATTTTAACGTAATAAGATTTTCATTCTGATCTCAAAGAATAAGTAGTCAGAAAATGACAGAAAAATATAAAACTAGATAACCTCCTCTCTAATTCCATACCTTAAGCTGTTTTGCCACATCTCTTGCAGAGGAACCAGATACTTCAATCCAGGTCTTTGAGAACAGCGCACAGGCTGTCAGCATAAAAGTCAAATAGAAAAGAGCATGGAAAGGATTTGCTGCCATAGCTGCCAAGCTGCATAATACCAATAATATATTCTTCACAATGTAAGTAAAACATTTTTAGGGATGACAGGTCGTATCCATTTAAACAGCAAATGCCCCAGGTTAATAAGGTTCCCACCAGTATCATAATAATTTCATTGACAGAAACTGAACACATGGTGTAGACATTCACCTGGAAGGTGGAGTAATGTAATAAACAAGACCACCAACAGGAGCAAACTGACCACTTGATGAGTATTCAGACTCCTTCCACTTGCCCAACATATTAACAAGAAAGTTCCCACTGTACTTTCGGTAAAGCAACTGAAAAACAATACAAATACTTGAACAATCCAGACATGCCAAATACAGAACACTACACAAATAACTTGCAGATTTCTCACATAAAAGATTACACAAATATACCTGGGAAATAAAATACAAGTTTGAAACAAGAGCCGACTGAAGAATAATTGGCATGTTTGAGGTATAGAATAACTTGATAGGATATGATCCCTGCTGCCCGCGTGCATTCTTTGACCTCACAGGTAAAACAACACGGAAACCCTGGAAGTATATGACAACGAGAAAAACCAAAACCGTGGCAAGTAAGTTGGTAACATTTGGAAGATTTTGCCTGTAGAAAGCTTCCCGCAGTGCCCGGACCTTGTCTGTTCTGGTTATCAACAAATGGAACAATGCAATGACAGCTCCCTCAAACTCTGCACCTCGTCCAGTGTTGATTGTAGTGGGACTAAACGCCTTCCATATGATGCTCTCACTATAATTGCACACCAGAATATTCAAGTTGGGAAGTTTTACACAAAATCCGAAACAGACACTACCTGGACTTTCATAAATTTTACCTCCTACATGTTCTTTGGAAAAAATTAACAAAATAGACGGCAACCAAAACCTACAATAGATAAAGGTACCTACCATATATTAGTAGCAATGAATAACGAAATGCCAGACCCCAGTCCATAACCTTTCTGGAGTAACTCGTCCAAACATATCACAATTATACCAGCGAAAAAGAGCTGGACAATAATAAGGATGGCATTGCCAGCTCCAAGGTCCCGGATGTCACCATACATTCCAGACAGCACATACGCAACTGCCTCACCTATTGTGATGAGGACACCGAGTAACTTCTGAGCCCCATTACTACATCAAGACAACCCAATACTAAGAGTTAAAATGAAAAAAAGGAAAGAAAAGAAACAAATATTTGGTAGTTGATAATAACAGGGTATAACATGGACTGTAATGTTATGTCATAAAAAAGCCTAATCACAAGAGAAAATAACATAATATTAAAAGACCCCATTGCAAATAATGGGAAAAAAATGGACTGATATTTCCAAACAGGTCACTCAAAAACGCTCTATTTGGAGGCGGTAAAAATCACAAAACTAGTAGGTCATCACAAAACTCAAAATCAACCGTCTCCTAATCGAAAATAGCCACAATACTTACAGAAGCGCCCGATCTTCACGAACACTATTATCCACCTCAATTATCTTGGATCCTGCCAAAAGCTGCATTACTAAGCCCGAAGTAACAATTGGCGTGATACCAAGCTCCATAACAGTTCCACGATTAGAAGCCAGAATTACACGCATCCAATAAAATGGATCCGCACCGGTTGCTGAATGTATGCCGTACAGGGGCAACTGACTGCATACTAAAAAGATGAAAAGCGAGATTACGGTGTAAAGAACCTTCTCCCTAAAGGGCACTTTTCTTTCAGCGGTCTGGACCTCAGGCAAGATTGAAAGAAACGGCCTCACAAGATGCAGCACCCGAAACCCGCCACCACTCGGCATTTTTTGTTCTCGGAAGAGAAACCCAAAATTTCAAAACTGAAGACACGCAATAACAAACTATTGTTAATTGAGATGCCAAATCCCTCTCAAAAAGTACCAACATAATAATGCACTATTAACAACAGCAAGACTACAATCGACAAGCATGGATGTGTTGATAATACGAACTTATAGATAGCTCAAACAGTTCGAGGTGATGTGGGCCATGGTCAAGAGGTAAATCAAGTGAGCTTTTTTTCAAAGATCTGGGCTCAATAGCCCAATGTACATGCTGATGTATTGATGTTACCAGTTTGCAAATAAATCCAGGTGCAAGTCCTTTGTGAATTTTTTGGAATAGGTATCCCTTACTCGCGGATTTGTAACCAAAGGCCGTCGAGGTAGATTTTAAACAGAGTCCGAACAGAAAAGAAAAAAAACACTAAAGAGAGAAGCTGTTGATCACACGAATATTCCAAGAAAAAGGATAAAAACCCTGAAACAGCTGGAGATAATTGTTCGAATGAAAGCCTTAAAGCTAACGGTTGCAAAGAGGCAAAATATACCAATCAGTTTGATAACAAATTTGTACAAACCAATAAGGGAACTTCATGAACAGACACAGCTCATGGGGCAATGGACATTCAAACAAGCTACATATTTACGATTCAACAGGGAACTTCATGAAAAGACAGAGCTCATGGGGTATTGTACAATCAAACAGCCACAGGGTATTGTTCATTCAAACAAGACACAGATTTATGATTCGACAAGGATCAAATTGTACATGTCCTGGGAGTTCCATAGTAAGGTTTTAGTGTCGAATCAGGAAATTAAATAAAATTTCTAATTCGAAAACAGAAGAGCAGAGAAACTAAGGGCACATACATACCTTGCAAATATGACCGCAGAAAGCTCCAGATCTGTTGCAGGAGATCGCCGATCTACACCGCTTGGCCTTAAAATTAAGCGTAAATACTCCTTAAAACACTTAAACGCTTAAATTTTAGGCGAGAAACCCCTTAAAACCCTTAAATGGCACGGCCATAAGCATGGATCGAAGCCAAACATGGATGACAAGGCCGAGGGTTTCCGAACCTGTACAGAGCACAGATGAATAGAATCATGTGCTATCTGTCTTCCAAGTGATTGAAATTAACATCTAGTTTTTCCTACTCATAATTTTATATTGCCTGCTTCGTTGGCAATCGTGAACACGTCATGGACCCAATGGCAAAGCGCCACGTTGCATCTCCGCCACAGTAAAAGCCAACAGTTTTTCCGGAAAATTCAATTATCTGTTGTATGCGTTTTTACTTCAAAATTTAATTGTATATGTTGTATGCGTTTTTACTTCATGATATTTAATTTTAACTTTTTAAGGGATTTGAAAAAAGAATTATAATAAAAATATTAATAATTTAATTTTAAGTAATCGTTACGTTAATTATTTAATGTGTATTTATGTGATGATATTTAATTTTTTATAATAAAGATATTAATAATTTAATTTTAAAGTTATGGTTAAATTAATTATTGGGTTAGCCCGCATTTGTGTGGCTCATTGGTGGTTAAGTTGTTATGAAGTTACTTGTTATAAGCCCCAAGGGTTAGCTCAATTGGTAAGACGTGCGTACACTCTCTCGGTTCGGGGGGAGGTCACGGGTTCGAGCCTTGAGTCCTCTGGGGTTAGGCCTTCTGCTAGGATGGCCGGCGGTTTACCACCTCTACCATCCACGAATGTGGGGAAGTATTGATGGGTTTCCCGTGGATATTTCCATCTGAAAAAAAGAAGTTACTTGTTATAAATTGAAGGTCACGAGTTCAAATCCCACCTGGATTTACCTTGTCGCATGTCTTGCGATGAAGGTCATGAGTTCAAATCCCACCCGGATTTACCTGTGTCGCATGTCTTGCAGCGGGTGCCCCGTGTCACGCCAGAACCAGCCCAGCTCCAGTCGCTAATTCCCCTAGTTAAATAATAATAATAATAATAATAATTGGGTTTTTTAAGGTTATGATTAAGCTAAACATTAATTTGGTGTATGAGACTTTCTTACTTGTGGGGTAAGGGATCTCCTAACCCTTAACATGGTTGGATTTTTGGTATTCATGGGATTTGAACGGGCGACCTTTCTTAACCATACCCCGCCACCAACTATTCTACATCTCACAGATTAAAATATACTCTTAAGTGTTAGGCCCACTCAAGTTATACAATTTTTATATAAAATTCATATTGAACTAATCACCATTAATATGAAGTATGACTTTCTTGTGACTATTTTTATTGACATAAATATTAGATTTATATATTGTGATGAGACAAGTCTCTTAATTAATGTGGAACTTATTTTTTGTGTAAAGAGTTATTTATATTGTAAAAACAATTTCAAATTGCACAAATTTTTAGAGGTGTCTCATTTAGCAAAGGTATTCCTTATGATAAAGGAGTATGTTAGAATAATGCTAAAGAGAGATTTTTTAATTTTTTTTGCAAAGGTAAGAAGAAGTTTGAGCCATAAGCATACTCATACTATAAATACAACTTAGAAATCAAAGTTTTTCTTATATTTATTAGTTTTGTGAAAGTGTCTTTCAATTCATGATATTATTATTAAAAAATATATAGATAGGCATCTATGCAAAAGGGTTTTTTATTATTATTGAGTTTGATCATGTTGAGGAAAGAGACTTGGTTTTTAACTCAATGTCTCGGTTTTGGACTAGTTCCAGATTATGTATGAAACCATGGACTCCTTTTTTAATCCTTTGACATGCTCTCTTTCTTTGGCTCCTATATGGGTTAGGTTTTTGAATATGCCCTTAAATTTATGGGGTTGCTCCTCTCTTCGAGCTCTAAGGAAATCCCTTAGCAAGTACCATTTCAACAGTCAAATTGTAGCATCGCAACATATGTGCATATATGTGTGGAAATGGATTTCGGTAAAGGATTTTAGATGGAGATTAATTTAGTAGGCCCAAACTTCTCTTAGATACAAAAGCTTGACTATGAGCATGTTAACTTATGTTGTAGAGCTTGTTAAGGAATAGAGCATAGTGCAACCTTTTTTCCGAAAGCTCCTAAGATTAGAGGCTCTAAGAAACCCCATCGCAAACCCACATGGTGGGCCATTGCAAAGGAGGAACATCAATTGGTCGGCAAAGAGTAAACACTAGACTTGGGACCCCTCAAAGGGGCTCCTGATTCAATTCAAGAGGAAATCAGTAAGCCTTCTTTGATTGGAGAACCTTCTCTGCAGCAAGAAAATGTTTCACAAGATTCAAAGGATGTCAATGACTTCCCCCTTAAAAAAGAATTTGTTATCTTGACTTTAATGGAGGATATATATTCAACATAGTTTGAAGCATTTGCCATGATGTGCAAATCAAGTGAATGAAGAGGAGCTAGTTTTAAATCCATAACCATCAATCCAGATAAGAAGGAATCTTGGACTACAATAATAAAATAAGAGAAATCCACTCCATGAATGTGTTAAATTCAATGAAGCATAGGATCATCAGCCTACATGAATTCAAATGAGAAGAGAAGGTTGCATAAGAGAGAGAAGAATTTAGCATAGACCGGTCAATTACTGATGGCAAAATTATATACACATAAAGACAAAATTGGAATAATATGATTATATTCATGAATTAGTAATAATATGTAATACAATGGTTATACATATGGGAGAATTCGAATGCCTAAGATAGGATTCGAATCTACCAACTCAGACTGACTCCGGAGCTAACTAAGTGTGGGAAAATCACCACTGGAGCTCACTAATGCAACTCTGGATAACTAACTTAGTCTACAATCAGTTAACTGATTAGGATAGGCGAACAAAGGTGTCAACACTCCCTTCAATAATGTAAATTGGCGCTAGGCTAACTGATGGTAACTGAAGCATAACTGAACATAATTGATTACCTACCAAGGTCAACTAAAGGAGACTATTGGTGGCACTCAGAGTGGGTTTCTAAATTATAGGGATTGGTCCCTAGGGCGCCTAAACTCATGCAATTAGGTCCAGTACTAGGTGTGTCCCCCATGCACTAGTGAAGTGATGAAGACCTCCTAAGCTAGATAAATAGACAATTAGACTATGTGGTCAAAGGGAGGATTAATAATAATCCCAACCCCCCCCCCCCCTTAATCCTGACTTTGGACAACCTGGGCCTTGGAAACTAAGACCAAAGGTCACCCATACAATCTAAATGCAAAAAATAATATTTTCTTAATAAAACCGAGGAAATGGGGAAAACCCCATGGGAAACCCCCCCCCCTTAAATTACGCAGGAAAATCAGTATCAAGGTTTCATATCAAGAGAAAATTTCTTCTTGAATAAAAAACTTGTGAAAATATTTCTACGACCTGCATCTCTGTGGTGTAGTGAAGCAGTATGACGGTCCTTGTGTGCACTAGTGTCATGGTATTGTGCATGTGAACCTCTCCATCTTCTGCCAATATGATGATATATAGGAGAAGGAATTTTTCCTTTGTCTCTTCTTTCTGGAGGAAGAGTAACATTATCCAATTTGTTCTTCAGTGAGCAAAATTGTTGATCAGTCCTTACCATCATGTAGCATCTCTCTGGGAGCTTGTTGCACCTCTCTAAAGGAAGTGGATTTTCTTGACATAGCACAAGGTTCTCTTTTTTAAACTGGGATTGTGTTCTCATCGTGTCAGATGGCTCTCCATACATGTTCCCAGTTGCCTCAATAACCCTTTGTGCCCATTTAGGCCTAGGATTGGGAGTAGGGACTGGATTTGGATCTGGATCACTATGAACTTCATCTTTAATTTCATAAACTGATTCAATTGGGCCCTCTGCTCGGGATTTTGAATCTGAAACACTAATGGAAACATTATCATATGTAAAAGGTGTAGGCAGAATGGTTTTACCTCCCCTTTCAAATGGCAGCTGAGACTGTACTGGATCTGAGTATTGCAGAAAGTGTGAAAATTCATATGCCTTAAAGGCATGGTTTGCAACACCCTTCGCTATAATATTACCATAAGAAACCTTGTTGTTACTTGAGAGATATTTGTCATTCATTGGGGAGGATGGACTTAATGGGAAATAATAGTCCAAGTCCAAAGATACGAGCTTTGGCGAGAAATATACGTATGTCTTCTCATAAAGCACGCAGAGTAATTAATCAAATTCATGGTTGTTCATATGGACAAGCACTTATGACACTGGAACTGATGCCTTATGGGGCTTGTTATCCCATATCACAATTAATTCATTTTGTGGCGACGAATGCAAATCACAATATGGGTTTGAACAAAGCCAATTTACTCGTCGGTAGAGTCGAAGTGAATGACGATGTTGTTTAGAAAAGGGTTCAACCTAGAGCTCAAGGACGTGGTTATCCAATAAAGAAACCCACTTGTCATATAACTATTGTATCGAAGGAAATCTCCAGATCGAATGATTCAATTATGTCAATAGAATCCCGAAAAAGAGGATATGTACGGCACAAAAAATAAATCCACTTGGTTTTAGACTTGGTGTAACCCAAAATGATCATTCCCATTGGTTCGCACAACAAAGGAATTATTCCAAAGATCTCCGAGAAGATCAAAAAATACGTACTTGCATTGAAAACTATGTACGAACACATATAAAGAGCTCCTCGAATTATGGAGGAATTGCGCGTGTAGAGATTCGCAGAAAGATCGATTTGATTCAGATCAAAATCTATATTGGATTTCCCAACTTGCTGTTAATAAAAGGTAGGGGTCAAGGAATTGAAAAATTAAGAAACGATGTACTAAATATGCTCAATTCTGTCGACCGAAAACTTCACATTGCCATAGAAAAAGTTGCGAAACCATATAGAAAACCTAATATTGTTGCAGAGTATATTGCCCTACAACTAGAGAATGGAGTTCCATTCAGAAAAACAATGAAGAAAACTATTGAATTGGCTAAACGGGAAGATGTAAAAGGTATTCAGATCCAAATTGCAGGATGTCTCGATGGAAAGGAAATTTACTGGGTCGAGTGGGACAGGGGAGGTAGGGTTCCCCTACAGACAATTCGGGCTAGGATTGATTATTGTTATTATCCGGTTCAAATCATTTATGGAGTTTTAGGGATAAAAATTTGGATCTTAGAGGATTAGGAATAATTGGTCTTTTTCCCAACCTGCCCGATACTGGATCATCAATTGTATCAGATCAAATAGAAATTAGATTTACCATTTTGGAACCATGCTATGCTTAGTGTGTGACTCATTGGAATCAAGCTTTTAATTCTTTTCCGGACTTATGGAGAACTCGAAATAAGAACAGATTGGTCTCTGGTATAAATAAAATAGAGGCTAACTCATTGCTTCATATTGCTAAGATCCAATAACTATGGGTAGATACTATCACCTTAGAAATACTTTCTTTCACGAGAGAAAAAATGATGTTTTGATCTCTCGTGAAGCGAGAAAGGTGTTTGGTAATGCAAAAAAAGAAAAGAAAAAGGAGAAATGAAATCTTCTCCAAATATTGTATGGTTCATTAATTACCCTCTGAAAGGCAATGTGATAAAGCATAAGAATCATCTTGATTCATTCAAGCAAGTTTTAAGGGGTTCAGTTTATGAAGGAGAAAGAGCTTCGGGTCGATGGAAACTAAGGAAATTGATTCCGTAACAGATGAAAATAAAGCTCCATTGCGGAGGGAAGACCTAGGCATTTAGATAGAAGCTATGGAATGATGGAACCTATGACTGCATAAGATCATATAGGAATCTTAATCATTCATTGGATAGGATGGCGAAAGAAACCGAATTTTTTTTTATTAATCTCATTGGAGAGTCTATAAGTAAGTCAACGCTAAGGAGCAAATACCGGAAGAGTTAATATTCGCATGTGACATTATTTATTAAGATCATTGGATGGAAAGAAAAGAGTTATTTCTCCTATAAATTGTATTCTATATACGATATGTGTAATGCGTAGATATAGACTAATTTAATATAAATAAAAACTACTGTTCAATTTGACATACATTATTCATGAGGAGCCGGATGAGAAGAAACTTTCATGTCCGGTTCTGGATTAGAGATGGGATCAAAATACTATAAACCATCGACTATAACCCAAAAAGAACAAAAATCCGTAAAAAACATAGGGGAAGAATGAAAGGAGTATCTTATCGCGACAATTGCATTTGTTTTGGTAGATTTTCTCTTCAAGCACTTGAACCTGCTTGGATCACACTGGGCAAATAGAAGTTGGACGAAGAACGATTACTCATTATGCCCATCGTGGCAAAAAAATATTGGTATGTATATTTCCCGACAAACCTATTACAATGAGACTTGCAGAAACACGTATGGGTTCCTTGAGATATTTGAGATCTCTACTGAGTCAAGACCAAATACCACTCGCTTTGGTGGGCCAGTATGTGTCATATGGTATACAGATAACAAATTTGCAGCTAAAGAGGGCACATATAGTACATATTTGAACACTCCATGATTTAACTTGATTGAACACTTTTCTTTAGCTCGAAATTGTGTGTCATCACCCATATGAATACTCAGACCATCAGTTAGTTGTAATGAAGAGAATGATTCTCTGAATGCAACCATGTGATTGGAGGCTCCTAAATCAATGAGGAAGGCATGTGATTTTGAACATCTAGACTTCAATGCATGGAATCTTTCATCATGATCTTCAGTCTTTTCTCTAGAGTCAGTATTGCTTGCGCCTTCAGGGAGTGAAATGTTGTGTTTCTCAAGGAGTTTTGCCATGGTATTCTTCATACAATACTTCTCTGTATGGTTTCCTTTCTTACAGTAAGAGCACTTTCCCTTGTCAGACCTTTGATGTTTGTCCTTCCTAGATACTGAGGCTTCATTTGATGGATCAAACTCATCTTTAGGTTCAGATTTAGTGTTTATTTTCTCTTTACCTTTGTGCTTCCTTCTTGCTTGTGCATTCCTTGTCTCACCATCTAAGAGAACTTGATTTTGAGAAGCTCTAAGAGCTCCCATCTGTATCAGCTTATCTTGTTATGTATTAGAAACTCTGTGAAGGAATCAAGGGATGGAATTCACCAATTAGGAGTATTCAGTCTCCTAGATTGAAAGGTAGATACAAACATTGAGAATTCTAAGCCAAGTTTGCTCAGTATGGAGAGCACCAATTTCTCATCCTTCTTCTCAATCCCGCATTGCTTACATTGCATGACCAATGATTTGAATTTTGAGAAAAATTATTGTATAGTTTTGAATTTACTGGGTTGTAGTGCTATCAGCTCATTCTCTAATATATGGCCTGTCAGCTCATCATGTTTTCCAAACAAGGATTCGAGCTTATCCCGTACTTCTTTCGGAGTCTTGAGTCCATTAATATGGAACAACAACTCCCTGGAGATGTGGATGCACATGTAGCCAAAAGCATCATCAAGCCTATCCAAATGCTTTGATTTTACAGTATATTGTTGGGGTTTGACTGCTCTGCCCATGGTCATCCAGTACAGACCTTTGTTCTACAAGGAAATCTGCATATCTTCCCTCCAATCAAGGTAATTGAAGGGTGTAAGGATTCTGGGAGTCATAGCTGCTGAATTCTCCATTTCACAGCTATATCGACCAACAATTCTTTTGAAATTATTTGAATGTACCTGCAAAAACAACTCAATTCGAATTAATTAGCTCAAACACCCTTCACTTCAACATGTGCACTTTCTATGAGTACATCACACCTGGATAGACTTCTCTTGACCGAATCTAGAGGGAGCAATGCAATTATTCCAGAAATTATGTGGAAACTCAATGGCTTCTGGTGCATCAATGGAAGTTTCCGAGGTTTGAGGAAGGCATGGATACCCGCTCTAGTACCATGTTAAATTCAATGAAGCATAGGATTATCATCCTTCATGAATTCAAATGAGAAGAGAAGGCTGCAAAAGAGAGAAGAATTTAGCATAAACTCATCAATTACTCATGGAAAAATTATACACACATAGAGACAAAATTGGGACAATATGATTATATTAATTAATAAGTAATTAATATGTAATACAATGGTTATACATATAGGAGAATTCAAATGCCTAAGATAGGATTCGAATCTACCAACTCGGACTGACTCCGAAGCTAACTCGGTGTGGGAAAATCACTATTGGAGCTCACTAATGCAACTCTGGACAACTAACTTATTCTGCAATCAATTAACCAATGAGGGTAGGTGAACAAAGACTCAAAAACTCCCTTCAACCATGCAAATTGGTGCTAGGATAACTGATTGTGGTCTAACTGATGGTAACTAGAGCATAACTGAACATAACTGATTACCTACCAAGGTCAACTGAAGGAGAATGTTGGTGGCACTCAAAGTGGGTTCCTAAATTATAGGGATTGGTCCTTGGCGCACCTAAACTCATGCAATCGGGTGCAGTAAGTGGTATATGTCCCCTAGGTGTGTCCCCCATGCACTAGTGGAGTGATGAAGACCTCCTAAGCTAGGTAAATAGACAATTAGACTATGTGATCAAAGGGAGGATTAATAATAATCCCAACTTCATGTAGCTAGTGATGACAAAAAGTCATTCTCGCAATCCTATTTATTCATGTATTGTTTCTCTATTCCATTATGTAAGCAATTTTTTTTATTTACTCATGTTCTCAAGAGTCTGAGAGGAATCAAAAGTGTAATAGGAAAAGTTGGCTAGTCTCCTCCTGAGACTATGAAGGGAGGATAATTGCCTTGCAAGTCAGGTTTAGAGGTCCTTCATTTTGTAATTTGAAGTTGTTTGGTTAGACCACATCACTTTTTTAATACAATTCTATTTGTTTCTATACAAAAAAAAATTATACAAATAAGCATAAACGTAATGTCTCGACTTAGCAACAAAACACAAACATGAAATGTTAAAAATTTACATTGTTCAATCTAAACAAAAGCTTAGGTCAAAAAATTCCATGCTGAAAAAAAGGAACTCATTCAAATTAAATGCCAATCCCCAATTTTTACGTATCGCAAGCTGAACATTGACAACGAATTATATGAGCTAACCCCAGCTAACCAATTGTGTACGATGCATAAAACATAGGGGAGCCCACCAACAACTTTGCAAAAATCATGGCCCTACAAAAAGGTTTGGATATGATAAAGAATTGAGAATGAAACACTAAGATAGGAGACTCACAAGGAATCATTGGAAGAGTTATTTGTAGAAAATATTGAATTCAAATGCTTTGCACTCAAAGAGCATGTTGTTTGAAACATAATCCTCATGATTATGCTTCCAAGCAAAATTTGTAAATATTGTAAATAAGGAAGATGAACATCATGTAGGAAATCAAAGAGATGTTGGAAGATGGAATCCAACGGTCATTGAATAATGTATAAATAAATGGCTTTATGCCTTGAATAAACAATTAGGGAGTTATTCCACCTGACAGTGGTATCAAAGCGAGGTTGGTTCCATAACTCTTTCCTATTGCTTCTCAATCTTGACATTCTGTGTGCCAGTCTATTCATTATGCCCTCTACAAGATTATTTGCCCCAAACATTTCTCTCTCTCCAGTCTACCATATTCTCCTCTGTCCACCTGTCTTCCATATTCCTGCTTGACAGTCTTCTCTTTGCATTCCTCTACGTGATTCTTTTGTGCTTCGCTGAGTAGTTGTTTCACTAGTGTTGCATATATTCCCTTCTATCCACACTTAACCCTAGTTCCCTCTACGTGTTGGTTCGATGGAGATCACAACCATCATCTATGCATTAGCATGAAGTCTATTGTGAGTTGGAGATGCCATCTTCAAGTTGGATAGAACGTTGGATGGTGCCTCTGTGTACGTTCTAAAAGGTGGTGCATATACAAGGTATGTGCAAAACCCATGACTCCAATGATCAAAAGAGTTGGCATCATTTCTAGGGACACTACATGAAGGTTAATTACATGTCGAGAGTTTATTGGAGATTAACCTTTTGTCACCTTTTTGGAAGGTTGTGACCTGCCTTGAAAGTTGCAACCTACCTTGGAGGTCTACATGTCATATCTTCACATGAGTTGTGACTGGTGGTGACTCTCTCCATTGAACGCTAGTGTGAATGCTTGCTTCCCATCTTGGAACTATGCATTGAAGGAGTCGTGAAATGTTGTGTGGAATATGACCTTGGAGCTATGATTGTTGGAGATTCGAGCTGCTAAAATTGTGGAGCTAAAACTTGTATCAAGAGCTACGACTCACATTTTTTTAGTTGTGACTCCACGTTTTTTGAGCTACGATCTCTCTTTCAAGACTGTTACCATCGTGAAACCTAGCATGTGGTTGGATTGAGTCCGTGATTGAAGACTACAAGAATTTTTGTTTATCTTAAGACCTTGTAAAGAATGTGTTCAAGTGTTGGTGAAGACTGCTCGTGAAGACATCCTTCTAATTGGAATACTGTGAACCCCATCTAAAGGTTGTGACTTCAATTCATTAAAGGTATACAACTACACTCCACATTTCCATATTGAAGGTGGAGTTCTCACATTGCTATTATGATCAAGTTTAAAGTTTGTGTTTTTAATCCTGTGGTGGTGATTGGTCTCCATTTGAGTTTTGATGGTTGCAGATATATTTCTTCTCTCACCTCCTCATTTGTGTTGTGACCTGGGTGTTGTTGTGAAGTTGTTGCATGGAATATTGTTGACAAGGGTAAATATTAAATATTGTAGAGTATTTTGCACCTATTCATAGTCTATTGAACAAGAGACTATCATTTTTTGTACTAAAGTGGCAGAGACAAGCATTAATAGTCTAAATTTAATAGTTCCATTTGAATTCTAAATGTATTTCATTGAGAACCATTGTACTTCCTTGAGAGAGACTAAAACTTGCAGTAGTCCATGAATCTTCTATTGTTATGTACATTGTTAACAACAAATAAACTATTGTATTGAAAAAGGTAACAGAGACTTAAATATGGACCTATACTCTTTCTCTTTTCCCAAATATTTGTCCATTTATAGGTAAAGATGCATTCATTGGAAGCCATTATTGGAGAAATACTCACTGGCACGAACAAATATCCTAAGTGGTTCAGAAAATCCAAATCAACTTTCATCTACAATTATTTGTGGAAAGGGATTTGTGAAGGCACCACCATTAAAATATATGAGGATTTTGATATTGACATCTGACCCAAAACCACCTACATCAGACAAAGAAAGTGAAATATGGGAGACTAAAGACAACAAGGCCCTGACAATGATAACTGCAACAGTAAGTGAAGAGGTGAGTCAACACATATTGCCTGCAAAATCTTGTTTTGAAGCATTGAAGGATTTGTATGACTCACATTCTGAAATGGAGGTGATTCAATTAATGTAAAAATTGTCTAGTTTAGAGTTTAAAGATAATGACCCCATGTTGGTTGTATATGAAATTAGAGCAATCATGCATAAGATTCAAGCTTCTGGTATGAAACCCTACCTTCCACTTGCAAAATTTGTAAAATATATTTATCCAACACATTCAAACTATTTGGAATCACTTCAAGCCAGTGATAAGTTCAAAGATCTCACCTTTGACACCTTGAAGGAGAAGATTGCAAATAGAGAGAAAGCCTTTGGAGAGAAGACCAATGAGCCTACTAGAGAGACTCTTTTCCTTGCTCAAAAAGAAAAGAACTAGTCCAAAGACCCTTCTAAGTGAGAAAGCAACAAAAAGAGGACGAGGAAGAAGAAATTTCAGAGGCAGGGGATGCAAAAACAACTCAAGCAAAAGATCAAACATGAAGTGCAAGTGCTATGGGAAGAATGGCCATGAAGAATATAAATGTTGGAATCCTTGGGAATCGATCAAAGGAAGACACAACTAAAACAAAGAAGACAAAAAAATCCAAGAGGCTAGTAAAGCACTTGATTCTGCTCATTGTATTGTTGCACACTGTAATCTCGGAATAAATGAAATAACATAAATTTTTCATCTTACAAAGATTATTGCTTGCTTGATACTAGTGCAACATCCCACATGAATTTTAGAAAAGATTGTTTTAAATGACTGAATGACATTATATATGGCATAGTATACTTTGCATATAAATCTAGTCTCAACCCAAAGGGAATTGGTTCCATTAGGCTCAAGTTGCCTACCTCTCTTAGCATAGGGAAGGTAATATGTCATCCAGTTTTTTATGGCATGCTATATTTGGTCATTTGAATTATAATTGTCTTCTTTCATTAAGAAAAAATGGTATATTTGGTTTTCCCACCATTCCTAGGAAGATGAACAAATGTGATACATGCATACTAGGAAGATATAGTAAGCAACCATTCCTACAGTCAAAATTCAAAGCATACAGAAAGTTAGAGTTGGTTCACTCTGACTTATGTGGCTCCATGCCTATTCCTTCTGCTAATGGTAGTATATACCTTATAACCTTTGTTGATGACTACACCAAAATGTGTTGGGTATACTTGTCGAAGACAAAATCTGAAGCATTTCAAATATTCAAGAATTTTCATGCATGGATAGAAAATCAAACACATTGACACACTTTGCACTGATAATGGAAAATAAGACACTTCTAATGATTTGGAACACAATCTTCGTCAACATGAGATTGCACATCAAACTCCAGTTCCTTATAAGCCTCAACAAAATGGTGTGGCAAAAAGAATGAACAAAACCATAATGAACATGGTACGCTCTTGATGATGTTTTTCAATAATGTAAAACTGATGTTTTGAGGTGATGAAACAATGCGTGCATCCTATTTGAGAAATAGATGTCCATATCATGCTCTTAAAGACAAGACTCCACATGAAATCACCTTCCTTCGATGAGGAATCTCAAGGTTTTTGGTTCCACTTGCATAATATCCATGATGTAAATCAGACCTAAACATTATCTCTTACTACTGATATTATGAAAATATGAATAAAAATTTGCAAGTTGTTTGAACACTTTCCTTGACAGTGAAATACATAGGCAGCAATGACAAAAAACTGAGAGTGGTCCCTTTTAGGTTTCGAGCATCAACTATGATAAAGTCTACTCCTAGGCTTCTAGGTGTCCCAACCAGTACAAACTAAGATTGAACAATTAATTCCAAACAATCAAGGCTTATGAACGGCTTACATGATGTCTTAGTCACTTATTAGGAAGAAAATGTCATTTGAACATTTTCAGAACATATTTAGAATAGTTTGAGAGAGTTTGAGGGTGTTTGGGAAAAAAATAGGATTTTGTCCTAGAGACTACCTTCGCAGAGGAGGCCACTCAAACATTGTAGGATCTCAAATATTTATTAATATGAGTTGGGTTGGGTTGTGGGGTGAATTTATAACCTACATCAACTTACAAAATGCAAATTGAGCTTACAGATCATACATAACATCAAAAATTGTAAAACTAGTCAAAATAGACTAGTGAAAGAGTAGGGGTAAGAAAATAAAGATGAATTTCGAATATGTCTTTATCAGTATAAATAAATATTATCAGAGGTTTATATGTCTATCCTAACCATCAACAAGCTGATATAATTATTATGGCCATTACATCAATATTAGTGCATTAAACTTACAAAAGGGCTCATTTAATGAGCATTGGAAAGCCTCTTTCATGAAAAATTGGCATTATGATGTAATATCTGTATCCAGATATTCTCAAATAATTCGGAATAAACCCATCATTTTTGAAATAACCCACATATTGAACAATTGATAAATATATTGATTATTATTACAAATGATTACCGCCTCTTATATACAACTTAGGCATTGGCTTTGAAAGGTCATGTCTTTTTAATATTATACATATTAATTATTATTAATTATATTTTAATTTATAGTCGTAAAATTTCCTCTCTCTTAGAAAGGCTTTGTCCTCAAAGCCTTATAATGTGGTTGCATCGCTCCTTGTGACGTCGTAGCTGACGAAACATGTCAATATGAACTTCTAAGTGTAGAGCATAACCTCTGATATGTTGACGGATCAATCCATCCCAAGTTGATTTGTTGCTAAATGTTGGGATTCCCTACTGATCTGTCGTCAAGAGCTTTGATTACATTAGTACCATTATCTTCCGACAATTCCCATTTCTAGGATACTGGTTTATATGGTTGGAGTGTCGATAGGTAATTTTCACAACGTTATTTTCTTTCACGAGCGTTGTCTTTTGAGCATTGATATGTGCTGGACGTTTCATTTCCGTTCCTTGAGTTTTTAATGTTTCATTTTGTATCTTTTCCAACTTGTTTTCTAATTGTATGTTATCATTTTTAAACTTTTTAATCAATTCTACTTGCGATTTTCTGTCATCTTCGGACTTCTTAAGTTTCTCCTTAAGATCTTCGTTATGATTTCTGATGCAACTATTTTCTTCTTGCTTGTATAAAATTTTTCCTTCAATGTCTTCTGTAGAGTGTTATGTCTTCCAAATATTTTTCAACTTCTTAATTTTTTTTACCAACGTCTTGTTATGGTTCTTTAATCTAAAAATTTCTTCGGTGTTATTTGATAACATGCTTTTGACAGATGCAATCTCCAATTTATGTGTTTTTTTAGTGTCATTCTCCTTCTGCTGGAGTTCACTAATTTGTTGTTGAAGTTTACCTATCTCTATTTCTTGGCTTTCTAATGTTCTGCAGGCTTGCGCTAATTTAGTATCTTTGTCCATGATGAGCTTGTTTAGACGCCTTATTTCTTTTTCCAATTCGTTATCGCTTCCATATGGTGATTTGTCGTCATTTTTTGATTTTCTGATCTAGTCTTCTAAGTTTTGATTGTGAACTTTTAAACAAGATATTTCTTTATCCTTATTAGATAACATTTTCTCGGTATCTCTTCTGGTTAGTCCACCTGTCGATTTTGATTTTTTAAGCGACAATTTTCATCGTCTCTTATTGATTTTAACAAATCATTCGTCTTAACCTCAACTTATAGGCGTTTATTAGTCACCTTATATTGCTCCAACTCGTCCAATGCTTCTTGTAATTGTGAGTTAATTACTGAATATGTGTTTTCCATAATTGCGATTACGACTTCTCTTCGATTTGTCTTCTTATTATTAGGTTAAATAACCCTTTTTTTCCCAAAAAAATATTATTTCAAAATGTTAACTATAATAATTATTATTATAATAAATTATGATATAGTTTCAATAGTAATAATTTTTTGGGGGACTTTATAATAATGGATATTTTTATAAATAATATATTGTTATTATAATTTTTTTGGAATTGAAATTATTTAGGGTTTTAGACCCTAATCGGTGGTCATGATAGTTTGTGGACGACTTGAGAGAATGCCGTGTTAACGTGGGCAGTGTGGGGAAGGATGTGGAATGGCTAGGTCGCATCGATGGAGGAGAAAGCGTAAGGGAGACGACGAGCGTGGGAAACGCAGGATGTTGGGTGCTATGGCGCAGGAGGTGTGTGGTGGAGGTTGAATAGAGGATGAAGGAGCGCATGAGTGGAAGGGGTGGCGAGTAGGAGGGAAGGCACAGGGAGAAGGAATTTGGGGGGCGGGGGGGAGCGTAGGTAAGAGTGATGCAGGCTAGAGTAGGTGCGAAGGGCGCAAAAGAAATGCAATAGGAGTGGAGGGAAGGGGAACAAGGGCGGGTGCAGGAGCGCATGGACGAGGGCATGCAGGCATTGGAGGGAACATGAGGACGCATAGGAATGGATGCAGGGTGGCGAGCGGTGGAGGCAGGCGAAGGAGAGGAGGGGGTGCGTGGTGGAGGAGAGCGCGCAAACGAATGGAGCGTAGGCTGGGCGTAGGGAGATTACATGAGTGTGGAGGTTGGAATAGCCGCATGAGGAGGATGGTGTCTATGTTGGAGTGTTAGCAACGACGTAAGAAATATGGACAATGGGCGTGGGAAATGGAGTTGATGTAGTATGTAGAAGGTGCGTGGAGAAGCTGTTCGAGGGAAAAATAGAGGATGTGATTGGAACACATGCAGATTGGGAGGTAGCTTGCCGGAGTGGGAGAAAAGAGATGCAAAGGGACGACACATGCATCAAAGAGGCCGCATGGACATGATGGGTGGAGTGATGTGGAGTGAGTGCTGGTGGAAGGGTGTTTAGCGTGATAGAGGGTTGGTTATGGCATGATTGACTTTGGCCAAGAGCCACTCTTTGGTCAAATACCAATTGACGATACAAACTCAGTAGCCGAAATCACATGCCGAAGAAAGGGCTCTGATACCACTGTAATATCTGTATCCAAATATTCTCAAATAATTGGGAATAAACCCATCATTTCTTAAATAACCCACATATTGAGTAATTGATAAATATATTGATTATTATTACAAATGATTGTCGCCTTTTATATACAACTTAGGCATTGGCTTTGAAAGGTCATGTCTTTTTAATATTATACGTATTAAAGACTATTAATTATTATTAATTATATTTTAATTTATATTCGTAACATATGACTTTCTTGGACAAAACTCTTATTGTATATCAGAGATCAAAACATGAAGAAGAAGTTGAGAAGCTCAGAAAGAACTTATAGGATATGATCTCCCTCAATGGTTCCAAAACTGAAAGAAAGTGGCTTGAAACTAACACTCAACACTAATCTGATAACTCTAGAAAGCATAAGTGAAGTCTCCTTCACTGGAGATCGACTTCCATGGCTGGATGGATGATATCATAGCTCAAACTTGGTCTTCAATGACTACTCCTTGGATCTATGTGGTTTGCACTGAAGAATGGAAGATAAGAAAAGAGAATGGAGGCTTGGTGTGCATCAACCAAGGTGATGGAGGCACATCACTTATAATCTTAGCTTCACTCAACACCAAAACAATAATGATAAAAAACTATGAAATGGAGTTGGAAGCAATCCTTTATAGACTTGAGTGACTTGTTGAGCAATTCATCCACCTGTTGAGAAATTTACCCACTTGCAAACCCTAAACCTAATCCATGAATGTGCCCTCCTTGAGGAAAACAAAAATTCTAGCTTTAAGATGTTGTCTATATGCTTGCATCACTCAAACCAAAGTGGAAATTTGCCCTCCTTGAGCAAAAGTTTCCTTCTTTATGACTGATGATGTTACCTTGCTTGCACCCTTTCACCAAAATGGAAACTGCGCCCTCCTTGACCAAAATTTTCCTTGTTTGTGACTGACTGCTTTTCCTATAGTTTCCTTCTTTTAAAATTGCCTTGCTTTTGACAATTTCCATCTTTTTAATGACAATTTGATTTTGCTACGGTTTCTATCTTTTTGGCTTGAGTTCTTTTTAGCATTTTCTTGGTTTGCTCTAGGTTTCCATTCTTGAATGCCAACTCATGGTCCACTTGGACCCGTGCACCCTCCTTGTCACCTAGGACAATTACAACTCATTTCCACATTAATTATTTTTCATAATAATTAATTGCATACAAAAATCAAAATTGGAATTTTAACCTATTACATGCCTCTATAGTATTAATTAATTAAAAATTCTTAGAGGAATAATTTAATTAATTCAAATGTTAACCCCTAAGAACTTGGAAAGGTCAACACTTTCAATCTTCTTCTAGGAAGGGACATTACAGTCCTCCCCTCCCACTTGTTCTCAAGCAGAGGCAATCCAAGGTGCTGCAAAATTTGTTCACCCAAAGAAGTCTTCCCCCATTTAGGAGAGTTGGAACATGATACCACATAGATGAAATCATGTGAATAAAGGTTTTCTTTCTCCATCAAGACAACATGTAAATAGCGGCTCCAAATTCAAGCGATGCTAAGGTCCCATTGCTTGCATTGCATCCCCATTAGTGAGAATGCCATCCAACAAAACTCCTTAAGAAAAAGTATGCCTGGATCCCATTTCTTCAACTGCAAGTATCCATGTAGTAGTATCAAGGGTGGAAACTTGACTTTCCAAGGAATGCCAGGATCCCACTATCTAGTGTGCATCCTCCTAAGCATCATCAACATCATGCAAAAACCACCATCATGAAAGTTATTATGAAGGATAACAATAGCATCACGAAGAATGTTTGAATCATGCAAATGACAAGGGTGAAAATCCCATGTACAACGCCAATAAAGATAAGCATCATCCAATAAGCAAGGATTCCCAATATGATCACAATGAAATGATGCATCAAAATCATCTCTAAGAATGAAAACAAAAAATACAAACATGTGCCTCCTCATCCAACAAGGGAATGTAATGACACTCAAACCAAAAGATCCATGTGAACACATCCAATGGATCAACTCTCTACCACTGGTCAAAGGGTGAAAACATCCATCCAAATGTACAAATTTCGTCCACAAAGGCCACCTTGTGCAAGATATATGTCTCAACAACTTATCATGGCAGTTTTATTGCTTAGTTGGCTTCCACTGATCACGAGGAGAAATGTTTCTGCATGAATACCCCATGTGTGACAGTAGTCTTCCACCTAATCAGCATGTGGATGAATGGCACCAAATGGCAGCAATATGTGCCTATGCTGCTTCTCCATCCATGAGTTTTCCTTACCAAGAGAAATCTTATTATTCCCCATAGCTAAGTACTTATCATGACTCTTCTTCAACTCAACAAATGCTTGACCAAAATCTTCTTTGTCTTTCATCTTCATAAGAGGATTCAAATCTGAATTCTTCTCATGATCCATCATCACCCGAGGCTCCTCTATAGAACTATGATTGTAATCAGCCATATGGATCTGATTTATAATGATATTGGAGGAACAATGTATCCCTCCCAACTTCATACAAGACTTTTCTTCAAACTGGTAGGAAAGGAATATATGATAAGTGAAACTCTTACCTTCATGTGCACTCATCTCTGAGGTGTGGTTATCCACCCAATCAATGGATGAACAAGAAATTTTATTTGTTGATTCAATTGGATTTTCCTCAACCATATTTCCCATGGCTAAGAACACTTCATCCTTCCTCTCAATCTCAATAAGTGCTTGGCAAGGATTTTCTTCATTTTATTTTTTTACAAGCATCTACAAATCTGCTTCTTCCTAATGTTTGTCCTCCACATGAGGTTCCTCCAACACTTCCAAAGTAGTTCCTACCATGTGCACATGATTCTTTTCCATGCAAGATAGAAGGTGTGGTACATTCAACTCCTTTAGAAGTTGATCAATCTGCAACCTTGACTCTTTAAGATCTTATTGGGTTTTCTTCAAGGAATCATATGTAGCCTCCCATTTGATATGGAGTCTTTCAAACTCTTATGTTTCCTTATTGTATGCACAATGCTACATTTTGGCCATCTTGAGGAGATGATCTTTATCAGATAGTAAGTTCATATATTTCTCCTTCATATTGACCATGCCTTCCTTAATTGCTATGCACTCTTCTAGAAATGCTTCTCCTTCCAACTCTCCTATAGAAACTTTCCAACAACATCTTGTCATTAAGGCATTGATGTCAACAAAGTTTCTCATGGATGCCATAAGATTCTATCTATCCTTCTTTAGTGATCCACTAAAAAGAAGATCACCCACTAAGTTTTCTCTTTCCCATGGCTAACATACAAGACTATCCCTCTTGTGGCATGTATCCACAACACAAATCTCATTCTTGGTGTACCGGTCAGCTTTCGAATTTTTGCAAAATCACTTCCATGATATGAAGTGGAGGGTATCTCTGAAGGTTGGAATGAAATGTGATCTTTGTAAAAAATAGAAAGCACATCATGCCTTGGCATTTCATCTTCATCATCTTCTTATAGGGACACTATGGTAGCCTGCTCTTCCACCAAATTCTTAGCTTCACACCCAAGTGGTGTGGCCTTGTCTTCTTTTCATTATGTGGCTCAAGAGGTGACTGTAAATCTGATTTATAAAATTCTTTTGGAGCTGATCCAAAATATGTCTCACCACCCTCACACGAACCAACATCCTTAGCAGTGATATGGAAATCACCCACCAAGAAGCTGGAAGTGCATTCATCTTCACTTTCTTCTCCTATGCAACCACCTTGCAGTGACTTGCACTCCATCTCATGGATCTCTGCCTCTACTTCATTTATATTATCCTCCAAGCAACTTGAGACTTCTTCATCTTTAGTGGTACTCATGTCACAACTTTTAGAATATATGTTTGAAGAAAAACCAAACAATCTCATAAAACTTGAATATGTAGATGGTTTTGATGAATCTTCACCTTTGGTTCCTTCTTTTTCTTATTTACTCATAGAGGTGGAACGACTTGGTTCATCTATGGATGGTTTGCTTCTCTTGAAATAATGCTCATTAACATGCTTGGGCCACAATCCATACTTAAAATAAATATATTCTCCAAAAGAAATGTTTGCACAAATATTCTTACCCAAAGCTAGATACTCCTGGTAGTAGCAATCCATGTTTTCACCTGCTTCTATCATATTTGTCAAATATTTATTAACCATTGGACAATAGACTTCATCATATGATATGACATCCTCTCTATATTGTGGACAATAGACTTCATCATATTCAATTATTGGTAGGCCTCCATCTACATAGAGCATTTATTCTTCTTACTGTCTACAATACTCCTCCTACTGCTCGTTATAGTCATCATTAGAATAGGACATGGCTGAAATTTTCTTGAACTTGAGAGCTTACTTTCCACAATAGTGGAGGACAGTGCTATAATACCACTGTAATATCCCTGATCTGAATTAGATCTGAATATTATCTCTTATTGTTGATATTATCAAAATATGAATAAAAATTTGCAAGCTAATTGAACACTTTCTTTGATAATGAAAGAGATAGGTAGTAATGACAAAAAACGGAGAGTCAAAAGGAATTAATGGAATAAACCAAAGGATAGTTTTGGATACTAAAGGTTCAGATCCCTAAGAACCTAGATGTTGGGCCCCTTTAGGTTTCGAGCATCGGCTATGCTGAAGTATACTCCTAGGCTTCTGGTTGTCCCAACTGGTGCAAACTAAGGCTAAACAATCAATTTCAAGCAACCAACGATTGTGGAAGGATTAGGTGATGTATCAGTCATTGATTATGAATTGAATGTCATTTGAATAGGTTTAGAACATATGTTGAACAATTTTAGAGAGTTTGAGGGTGTTTGGGAAAAAATAGGATTTTGGCCTATAGACTGCATGCGCAGAGGAGGCCAATCAAATGTTGTACAAACTCAAATAATTATTAATTTGTGAGTTGGGTTGTGTTTTGGGGTCAATTTATAACCTACATCATCTTACATAATGCAAATTGAGCTTACAGATCATACATAGCATCAAAAAATGTAAAACTAGTCAAAGAGCAGGGGTAAGAAGATAAAGATGAATTTTGAATCTATCTTTTATCATACATGAAAATAAATATTATCAGAGGTTTATAAGTCTATCCTAACCATCAGAAAATCTCATATATCATTATTATGGACATTACATCAATATCAATGAATTAAACTTACAAAAAGGCTCATTTAATGAGCATTGGAAGGCCTCTTTCATGAAAAATTGGCATTATGAATTTCTTGGACATAAATATTATTGTATATCTGAAATCAGAACATGAAGAAGGATTTGATGTAAGGGTTCATCCTTACATAATTATCATAATATATATATATATATATATATATATATATATATTATTGAATTGATGATTATTACATTGACCGACTTACATTATATATGGAAGCGGACCTTGAAAAGAGGTGACCTTTGACCATTAACACTAATTAATCTAATTGTTAAATAAATTAATAATAATAGTAATATACTATTTAGGTATATTACAAGTCATCTTGCTCTAAAAAGATTCGTCCATGAATCTTCTTATGAGTGTGCTGCAACTGGAATTCTTTCCACGAACAATGGTGCCACGGTTTAGTAGTTCTTGAAGTATTTGGTCACATTTCCATTCAAATATTTTCATGCATATGATTATGTAGATGAACACATAACAACTATATGGAGTATTCTTCTGAGCTTCTAATCCGATGGTGTTCTTTTGACCTTCTATTTTGATCTAGATTTTTGATATTTCTGCATGCTTTGATATGGTTTTATTATATGTAGTAGCAACTACTAATAATGTACTTTCTTCCTTGTCTGACAAGGTTGTGTTTATTTGTTCTCTGGGAACCTTTTGAAATCCTAGAATATCTTGAGTTGTGACTACTAATAGAATATTCATCTCATAATTTGTCACACCATCCTCTGGGTTTTGTTCTTCTACGTTATCATGATTAAGCTCATCTTTAACACTTTTATTTTCATCATTGCCTTCTTCTACAACTTCAATTCTCTCATAATTGTTGTTAACATTGAATTTATTGAATTCATTGACTTCTACGACAACGTCATTTTCTTTAAATTGATATTGAAATTGTGATTGTCAACATCATCTTGATCTTTTATATCCGTGTCTTCTACTTCGTTTGTATCGTCGTCCTTGTTATCGTATTTCTTAACAAGTCCTTGTTCTATAATTTCACTAAACATATTTATATATTTTTTAGCTGGCGTATTAATGTGCCTTGCTTCCCTACCTTGTAAGAATCCACAACGAACTTTCGGTAGGCATGCATACTTTTTATTAAGTATCACATTTTGAGGTTTGTAGTTGGGATCTCTTTTCTTACCCCACTTGGCGTCTGGTGGTATGGATAATTTGTGAGGAGGGGTATAAGGAGTTGGTCAACCAGGATTCCTTTCCTTCCTGGGGGTAGTAGCGATTTTATATTCATCCCTACTTGAATACGTAGGAGTCATAGTAGTCCCTTGTTCCTCTTGACTTGGTAACTCGAGAGTCACAGTTACTTCTTCTGTCGAGGGTGTAGATCCCAACACTTCTTGACCTGAGAACTCGGAAGTCGTAACATCTTCTTCTTTTATGTTCGTAGTCCCTTCTTTTGTCATGAGTGTCGATGCAGACCCCAACTCTACTTGACCTGAGAACTTGGGAGTCGACATAGCTTGTTCCTTTATGATAGGAATCCCTTCTTCTAATGTGAGTGCTGATGTAGACATCAACTCTATTAGGCCCGAGCACTTGGAAGTCACGACAACTTCTTTCGGCTTCCTTTCCTTCCTGGGGGTAGTAGCGATTTTATATTCATCCCTACTTGAATACGTAGGAGTCGCAGTAGTACCTTGTTCCTCTTGACTTGGTAACTCGAGAGTCACAATTACTTCTTATGTCGAGGGTGTAGATCCCAACACTTCTTGACTTGAGCACTCAAAATTCGTAACATCTTCTTCTTTTCTGGTCGTAGTCCCTTCTTTGTCATGAGTGTCGATGCAGACCCCAACTCTACTTGACCTGAGAACTTGGGAGTCGATAAAGCTTGTTCCTTTATAATAGGCATCCCTTCTTCTGACGTGAGTGCTGATGCAGACCCCAACTCTATTCGGCTTGAGAACTCGGAAGTCACAACAATTTCTTCCTTGATTCCATCTTCTTCTATCGCGGGTGCAAAATCAATTTCTAACTCTTTATTTGGAAATTCTGGGGGCAGAACCGCTTATGCTATCTTAGGTGCCATAATAAATTTCATTCCCTCACTTGAAAAGTGAGATGTCGCAACATCTTCCTCCTTCAACTGACTTGAGGGGTAGGACTTATGTGTTTCTAGATTTTCTTTGTTCGCATGCTTCTTAGGTTCTTCTTCTGGTTGTTGTATTATCAACATTTTCAGTTCTTCAACTAATTCTTTTATATCTTCATGCAGGACTTACGTCGGTACGTCGATATCCGATATTTTTGCTTCAAGCTTTGTGGGTTTTATTTCTTTAATCTCCAATTTTAAATCCTTTTTAATTTCTTGATTTGTTTTATTTCTTTTAAAAAACCCATAAACTCTTTCATTGAAGACCATTTTGTCTTACATAAGTCTTCAATTTTTTTTCTTCAATAATAATTATTAATTAATTAATTAATAATAATATTATTACTATTGTTCTTATAAACTATATATGTTTTAATATATAGTTTTTGTTAAGTTTATATATATTAAAATAAATATTATAATAAATATTATTATGAAATAATAATATTATTATTATATTATTATATTGTTTTTGAAAAGTGGTGGAATTTTTAGGGTTTGAAACCCCAACGTAATTGGAATGAAGGGCGACTAAGGAGTAGAGGAAGAGCGTGACAAGTGTGTGGAGGAGGCATGCGATGGAGTGTGAAATGGAAACGTGGTTATGAGGGCTGAGCAGTTGTTGCTAGAAGGGGAAGCGTGGAAAATTGTAGGAAGGCAGATGGATCGTAGAAATGGAGCATGAGGGGAAGAATGATAAGGGAGTTGGGCATGAGGTAGGAGTGGAGGTGATGAAGAGGAAATGTGATGAGAGGCGAGCAGTGGGGTGGGAGAAGAGAAGTTTATGCAGGTGGGGGAAGGAAACGATGGGGGTGAGTAGTGAGGGAGGGGAGTATATAGGTGGAGTTGGGGATGCACATGGGAGAGGTCATGGGTGTATTCACGTGCATGTAGTGCGGTGGGGAGAAGTGGAAAGTAGGAGGGCTTGAGAAGAGGGCTGGCGCGTGGAGCAGTGAGTCGATGCGAGGATAGGAGGTGCATGTGGAGTGAAGGTTCACGCGTGGGAAGGAGGGAACAACGAGCAAGTGGAGGGCGGATCTTAAGGAAGATGACAACGAAGGAGAGTGGGATGGTATGAGTGTAGGGATCTGAGACGTGCACAGGAATGCTGGGGATTTGGAAGCAAAGGAGGAATGGGGATGGAGTATGGTGTAGGTCGATGCGGTGGGGATTGGGCATGGATATTAGTTCATGAAGAAGGTGAAGAGCAATGAGTGGAGAGTGGATGTAATGAGGAAAATGGAGTGGAAGATGGGAATGTCCAGCAGAAGAAGAGGTGGAGAAGATGAACGCCAAGATGAACGTGGAGAAGATATTGAGCCAAAGCTCTGATACCACTTGTAAGGGTTCATCCTTACATAATTATCATAATTGATAAAATATATATATTTATTATTGAATTGTTGATTATTACATTGACATGCTTACATTATATATGGAATCTAACCTATGAATGGTCGGACCTTGAAAAGAGGTGACCTTTGACCATTAATACTAATTAACTTACAGTTGAGAAGCTCAAAAATAACTTATAGGAGATGATCTCCCTCAATGGTTCCCAAAACTGAAGGAAAGTGGCTTGAAACTAACACTCGACACTAATTTGATAACTCTAGAGAGCATAAGTGAAGTCTCCTTCATTGGAGCTTGACTTCCATGTCTAAATGGATGATGTCAAAGCTAAAAATTGGTCTTCAATGGATTCTCCTTGGCTTTATGTGGTATGCACCAAAGAATGTAAGAGAAGAGAAGAGAATGGAGGCTTGGGGTGCACACATCACTTAGACTATAAGCTTAGTTTCACTCAACACCAAAACAATAATGATAAAAAACTGTTAAATGGACATGGAAGGATTCCTTGATAGACTTGAGTGACTTATTGAGCAAGTCATCCACCCGTTGACCAAGTTACCCACTTGCAAACCCTAACCCTAATCCATGAATGCACCCTCCTTGAGGAAAATAGCAATTATAGCCTTAAGATATTGTTTCCTTACTTGCATCACTCAACCCAAAGTGGAAATTATCCCTCCTTGAGCAAAAGTTTCCTTCTTTATGACTAATGATGTTTCCTTGCTTGCATTCTTTCACCAAAATGGAAATTGCACCCTCCTTGACCAAAAGTTTCATTCTTTGTGGCTGACTTATTTTCATGTACTTTCCTTCTTTTAAAATTGCCTTGCTTTTGACAGTTTCCATCTTTTTCATGACAGATTTATTTTGTTATAGTTTCTATCTTTTTGGCTTGAGTTCTTTTTAGCATTTTCTTTGTTTGCTCTAGGTTTCCATTTCTGAATGCCAACTCGTGGTCCACTTGGACCCATGCACCCTCCTTGTCACCTAGGACAATTACAACTCATTTCCACATTAATTATTTTTCATAATAATTAATTGCATACAAAAATCAAAATTGGAATTTTAACCTATTACATGCCTCTATAGTATTAATTGATTAAAAAATCCCTATGCATAATTTAATTAATTCAAACTTTAACCCCTCGGCACTTGAAAAGGTCAACACTTTCAATGCCCTTTAAGGAAGGGACATTACAACTGCTATGCCTTGATACCAAAGGAGCAAAGAAACAAAATTGGTGCTAATATTTGAAAGTGCATTTTCTTGGGGTATTCAGACACCTCCAAGGAATATTGTCTTTATGATTAGGTAAACAAGAAGTTTGTTATTTCCAGAGATGTTAGTTTTCTTGAAACTAATAAAAATGACGAGTCTATTGATAGATAACTTGATCATCTAGAGAAATTTTTGCATCTATAGACATATTATGAAGTTGATAATGAATTTCCACACCATGAAGGTGGGATCCCTATCATTGATCAACATAAATATGTGGAATTTCCCTTTGGAGCAGCTACACCCCCTCATGAATAAGAAGTTCCGACCACTTCACTTGAACAGGAGAATCAACTGAATGATGTGATTCAAAGTATTGTAATATTGAATCTTGAAGAGAGTGCAGCACCACCAGTTGACCAACCTGGGCCATGAAGGAATATTCTGAAATGGGACACAAAGACACTCAAAAGTTTCCATCCAGATGAAGTTGGAAATATGGGAACGGGAAACTCAACCAACCAAGAAGATGGAGGAGAAGCATATAACTCAGGTGATGACATGGATGCCTCCTTTGACTGTGAATTGAATTTATCTGCGAATTTTGAACCAAATTCATTTAAATAAGCTATTGTTCGTGGAGTGGAAAGAAGCCATACAAAATGAGTATGATGCACTCATGATGTCAAAACCCCAAAATTTCGATAAATTTAAAACTTTTAAAATAACATAATATTTCACTAAGCAGTTGTTAACTGGATGATTAGTTTATGCTATTTAAATTGTTACTGAATAGTTATTTCAATATTTTGTACTTTGAAGAGCATTTACTTTGCAGCTACTGATTATTTTTCTGTTTGCGACAAGGTGGTTTGTCGTAGAGGGCTTGGGCTTACTTAGCTTTCGAGCTAACGCAGCCGTGTTCTTTTTCTACAGATAAACAGGTAAGAAGTATGGTTCGATGCTATCAAGTCTTTACAGTTCAGATTTCTGCATATAGTTTGCTTAATAAAAGTTTATATATGCTAGACAGAGAAGTTATACTTCCCAAGGTAAAATCTTGCCTTCTCTGCTATAATTTTTTTTTCTTTGGAATTCAATGCTAAAGAAATGCATTTTCATAAACACATAGTAGAAGACTATACCATACAGGGTCATGAGATTCAGAGGATTCACATGTACGAACTACTTAACTGTCTTCTTCTGAAAAAAATATGAGTACAAGAACTTATATACAATTTCTTTACCTAACAGCTTATCATAGAAGAAGATCATAGCTTCACAGTTTAATTAAAGAATGTTTATGACTTTTACCAGGATGAGTTATCGCTGTTCATAACCATCTTCTTTACTTAGTTAAGACAACTAAACAAAATTCGAAAGATATATAAACTTAAAGAAATACCATTTGTTTATATATAATTTCCTACCTCAAGGAGTAGATAGGTTATTATCTTCTTTTGAAAACCTTTCTAGTTACCATCATGGTTGTAAACTATGACAGCTAAACATTATCATAAACTATTACCTTTTTATTTATTTTTATTTTTTTAAAATTCATATCAAACCTTAGGCTTAAGTGCATTATGCTATGGTAAAAGCCATAGAACTTATGATCATAACAATGGTCTAACTACAACAATACGTAGCTTGGAAAAATATTTAGTAAAACATAAAATATTATGATCATAACGATGGATTTAATATTCATACAATGCATAACATGGAATATATATTAAACAATACATAATATGGAATATATATATTAAACAATACATATTAAACCATATGTATACACCATATAAAACCTTATGTAGCATGCAGTCTATATATATATTAGACTTAATAATTTCAACAATCCATATGCTATACATTATGTATATGCATCGTGCTCATAACTAACATATGTAACATTATGATTGTAACATTAGACTTACACTCAAACCTACGTAGCATGGAAATGCATAAACTCTATGCTAATGATGCGTTATGGCAAACAATAATGTAGGTATATACCAAGGTGTAAGGCTTCCATAAGAACATTCCAGTGATGATTTTGGTTGGTTAAAATCATAGGCCGTGGACTTTGGAGTGAACAATGCTTATGTCAATTATTAAACAATACGTGGACACATATCAACCTTTCCTTGGCGTTATAAAAAGGTTGAAAGAACCCTAGCTCTTCATTCCTCTTCGCCCTTGGGCCTTTTGGCCGCTCTGCATCTTCTTCGAACCACCTCTGCCATTGTGTTGATCTCCACCGCATCCTTTGGTGTCTCAGCTCCTCGCGAGCTCTGCCACTGGAACGTGAGGGTTATTTAGTTATAAACTTGCTTGATGCTATCTTGAAACTTCGCCGTTGCTGGTTGCTTAGTGAAATCGTTGTGGGGTTTCTTTCATACTCCTGGAAGTTGCATGAGTTAGCACCATTATCTTAGCTGTCAAATGTTACCTCTTATAGGAGCTGTTCACGGCTTCCCTGAGAGGGATATCGTCTGTACAGGTAACCGCTTACTGTTTTATTGTTTTTAAGAACAAAAAAAAAATGTATATTATCCAAATCTTTTTATATAAAAATGCTAACAGCCAAAATGCTATCGTGTTTTTGACAGGTGAACCCGCTATTCCTCTTTGCTCGCACGAGAACCAGGGTTATGGCTTCCAAGACTACGGTAAGCCTTGGTTCTTCCACGGCTCACAACTTTGTCTGCAACCTATACAAGATTTCGCTGGTTTGATCATTGCAGCTCTGGTTGACCTTTACAGATGTTGGGTTAATTGTTTTTATAGTTTTAATACTATGGGTAAAACCCTAGCTCTTTAAAAGAGCCACTCGGCTACGGCCGTGAATGTAAACCCTGATTTTAATTACTGTAGGTTTGTCCGGCTATGGCCGTGAAAGTAAACTCTGTTTTGAAGTTAATGTTTTGGTTTTATTTAAAACCCTTTCAGGCTATAAGCCTTGCTTTATTATTTCCAGTAAATTCTACAGGCTACACGCCTTTATAAGATATATATTTCTGTACAGCTAGGGTTAATAAATAAAACAATATGCAGGTGTTCTGTTGTTGTTTTTTTAAAAGTAAAAAGGGGTTAGGGTTTTTACCCTGGTTATATGAAATATTTGAAACTGTTTCACTTTTTTTTTGCGTTTAACCTTGAAACAGTATTGGAAGGATTGAGTAAAGGAATACCTGCAATGTTTTGTTTATTTAACCCAGCTGTAAGGAAATTTAATAATTTTCTCTTTTATTAGATAACTTCTTTGTTAATGAGACATTGGTCTCATTAGGTTATTTATTTTTATTTTTTTATTTTTTTTACAGAAACGGTTATGGGACTCTTGTATTACTCCTTCTGGCGAACCAGAATCCAAGGTTACAGAAAAATGGAAGGCTGATGACCTCTAACAGTTCTGTCAGCCTTCTTAAGAAATTCTTGGGATAAAGATCCCATTTACTTCGACAGCTATTCTTCGAGGAATTCAAATAATGCTTAACAGGATAGACCCTCACAAATTGTGAGCATAGAAATATGCAGAAAAACATCAGAGATTTCGTAAAATGAACTTATCCAACTGTTTCTGGGAACCCTCGGCAATGTTGGAGGCTGCTTCGAGATCCCTTCGTTCTTTGTTGGATCTTCTCCCTCTGGTATGAGGAGGAGAGGGGGCTGTAGTGGAAGTTCTCTCTGACCCGGAATCACTAGAAGACCGCGAAGAGGAGCAGGCCCTCCTTACTGTGGAAGACTCTGAGGGAGAGGATGCCAGTCCATCGGTTGCCCTAATTGGAGGAGGGCCTCCCACCTGTTCAGCTGCCTCGGGCATAGGGCCTTTCTCGGGACCAAGGGGGGCACGCACCTCTGGAACCTCTTCTGCTGTTGGTAC
>LPNX010101646.1:385016-395769 GCA_001517045.1 Pseudotsuga menziesii | reverse complement strand
GTGAAGAGCCAAGTCTGAGTATGTCAAGAACAACTTCTAGCAAATGGAAAAGATAAACCCAGCAAAGGTAACCATGTGACTGTCCAAACATATTTGAATTTCACGGCCAGTCAAAGGTAACCATGCGACTGTCCAAAGGACACTTTCCAGGCCTAGTAAAACTCAGTGGTTGATAACTGTAATGCATTCAACTTTGTTCCAGGAGCTGCTCAGACAGTTTTTCAGGATTAGGTACTCTAGTGTCAAATTGGAAAATGCCTCATATCCCATGGAAATTCCATCTTCAAAACCATGTTGTATCCCATGGAAATTCCATGTTGTATCCCATGGAAAATGCCTCATATCCCATGGAAATTCCATCTTCAAAAACAGTTTCTAGTGTCTTTTGGAACATGTGTTGCCATTTCAACTGATATCTAATAAATGACTACAAGAAGTTTGATATCAGGAAATTGCCACTTGTCTCCAACTTCATTTGGAAATTATTTTACCAAATAGGTCTTCCCTAGAGCCCATCTATGCCACACTCCAACATAGATGTCCTTTGGCCAAGCATCCTGTATGCCTTTAACTCTGGATTTTATCAGTTAGTGTGCCTTTTTTCCAGGACTCTATACCCAGCCTTGCCCTTTGTCCACTTCCTATAAGCCATGCCAATTTAGTTCCAATGCTGTGAAAGTCATCTATCATAGATCTCCTGCATATGCATTCCCTGCTAACCTTTGTGTTTGGCATTCTAACCTGAATCATGCTAACCTTTGTGTTTGGCATTCTAACCTGAATCATGCTAACCTGAATCATGCTAACCTGCTAACCTGAATCATGCTAACCTTTGTGTTTGGCATGATTCAAGGATTTTAAACCCTAGACTCTTGCACATTTTGTCTTTTTTGATCTGCCATTTTACCAGAGGGCTATTGGTTTTGTCCTTCTTGTTTGACCATAGGTACATGTTAGATTGTACATTGGATAGTCTTCTGCAGTCATGGCCGCACTTGTGAACAAATCTAGGCATGTCAGTTACATCATAGAAATAGTTTGAAGGACAATCCTGAGAATACCAAACCTAGATAAGTATATAATGCTACCTCTTTCACCACCTGTTCTTTATAAATATCAAATTCCTGAATACCAAACCTAGATAAGTTTATAAGGCCACCTCTTTCACCACCTGTTCTTTATAAATATCAAATGCCTTTGTTTTAGATATATTAAAGGCCACTACTAAGGTTGACCCTGTAAGCCATGGACATTGCACAATGAGCTCAAAGTATCCAATTGTTTTTCTATAATGTACTTACTAGTCACCATTTATAAAAAAGTTGAAAAAACTAACAACTATTCATTATAACCTCACCTCTTCACCAATATAACGAATCTATATATTATACAATGATACATTGTATTTATCGTCTAGCATTTATGAAGTATCATATATTTGCAATATACCTATTTGTGTATATATAGTTAGTCCCTGACAAGTGGTACCAGAGCATGTCTTTCCTTTTTCATTCCACCTCACATTTTTCTCAAAATATGCTTTCTGCAGGTTCTGTACAACAGGGCTTCTGAGTGACATCCTCATTGAAGTTGGAGATATGTCCTTTCACTTACACAAGGTTTGTCTCTTTAGCATGCTGGATGTGGACTCGATTGAATGCATTACTTAATATGATAAGCACGTGAATAATCAATGCAAACATGATTCTCTTCAATATATCATTTTAAGACAGGCATGGTGTGATCTAAACTGCTGGAAAAGTAGCATAGATGCTTATGTACATAGGATTCTATGTTGATGGGTTGCAGAATTGAGGTTCTTAAAAAAATATGGATATGAATATAATGTGCAATTTTAATGACTCAAAGTTTTAATGTCTATGACTTAATTTTCATGTTAATAGAATATGAATAAAATGTGCAACGATGCTCATAAAAGCTGAGCTAAAGTAGGATTAGATACTACAAACCATTTATAAATGGTATAGATAAGATAAAATGAGACATTTTTATTTATGTCTTACAAATGATCAAAAAGTAGGTCAATGGCAGTAGGAAGTGCATCCCGTGGGACATAATTATATTGCAGGATGTTTTTTTAAATATCATACTTTATTTTGTACTTTTCCATCGAAAATGGTAAGAACAGGGGATCTCAATCTGTGTTTGTTTTCTTATTCTGCTTGGTATTATATTGAAAAGGAGGGCCTTACCACATTGTAATTCTGTTATGATTTTTTTGGTTGACTTGTAAATTTGTTTTCTGGATGCCTCACACAAGTTAGAGTCATATGAACTATGGTTTGCAGATTGTACCTTACTCACTAATTGAGTTTCTTTGTATATATTCTTGGTCTTGGCTAAGATCATATATATAGTGATCAGCTTAACGCATGACAGGGGTGTAGTATGCTGCCAATTTTAATAAAAGTAACATCTGGTGGGAAGAAGGTAATCATATGTTAGCTTTATAAGAGTAGTATCAATACTGAAGTATAAAAATCACAGCATCTAATGTCTATGATTACAAAAGGATGCAAATCTTTTAGGAATTTTTTTTGTCATCTAGACCTATGAATAATGGGGTTTTACTGGCAGAAAAAAGATTCTAGAAATGGTATTACAAATTTAGAAGGCCTGATAAATGTTTGAAACCTAAAAATTTATGGAGAGGAAGTCAGCTTAAGGCTTGAACAGTTACTGAAGTCTTACATCACATGACATTGGGACATGGGGACAGGGCATACATAGATTCCTCAAAACAGGATACATAAGATGAGTGTGCACACGTGCATGTGCACACATGCACACACATATTTAAAGTAAAATAATATTAAAATTACAAAAACAAAATATAGACAAATGATGTAAATTTTGGGAACATACAGAAAATACTAAATAGAACTACGTCATGATCAAACACACTCTTTGACACATTTGCACAGTTTTTGAGACTGGCCTTCTTAGCTCAGGCTATTCTCTAGATGACATCATCAGGCCATTGTGGCTTACATAGTAGTTGAGGAGACAATGTGCTCCACTGATTCTAATGCAGATAAGAATCCTTTGCGTTGGGCTTTTTGCAAGTGAGCCAGCCAGCTCCCTGTAACATGAGTGTTTGTTCTTCTCTTTTTAACTCTCACACTTGACCGGTCTCCACTTTGTTGTCTAGGGTTTACCTCTTAGGCATTTTATATTGTTAATTTGCGTTGGTATTCCTACTCATTTAGATTCTAGATTTTTTGCAGATGGCATAGGCACTCCTACATGGGCTTTGTAACTTGCTGTACTTTGGTCATTTGTAGACATTAATATATTTTCTTTCTTTCTTTGAGCCTTGTTTCTGAGATTTGAGAAAATTAAACTTCAGTGTAGTTGTGTTTTCATGTCCAAGACAGTTGGGATAATGGATGTAGTCCAATCTTTATCCTCGTTGTTTACTTGGTGATTTCTTCTCTGAATTGTTTTCCCTTAAAATGTTTAATTTCATTTGTTAGCAATTACTTTCTCATTTCATAGATAGCATTGGGTGACTTTTGAAAGTGGTTGATTGGCACTGAAGCTTCTAATTGCACAGGATGGTGATGACTGCTTCCTCTATATTGGAGACAACAATGACATCAGGGAACATGCTAGCATTCACCGATCATCTAAGCCAATGGATCAGACGGTAAAAAAGGGCTAATGCTTTTTTTCTTGAAAATTTTGCAAATGCATTTGAAGATCTGCTTGCAGTTGCATATTTGTAAATCAGTTTTTGTGTTTAAAGCTGTAAGGCCTCACAGTGCAGAGACTTATCTTGGAAACATCTGTGGGTCACAGAATCATGTTCATATAGGTGGAGCTGTTGTTGTTCACCAATTTTTCCACATAGGATCATTTGCATTTGTTGCTGGAGGCTCTGTGGTAAAGTTTAGTCATTGAATTTCATTTTTTATTTGACTTGATGCCCCCTTCTCACAGAATGTTGTGTATGGGGAATTTTGAGTATTCATTGAGTTTTTATGTATCCCATAACCTTGCATTCATGCCACATTGAAGTCATTTAAGGCTTCTCTGCAGAGATTTACAGAACAAAATTATCAGGTATAGGTTTCTTGGGTTTTGCTTGAAATTAGAATCAAAGATTGCTTCAGGGTTGCTATTACTGACATCAAACATAAATGAGTTTCTTGGCTTTCCTTTATAACTTTATGTCTTGCCCAAAGGCATCTGCATTATATTGCCCAGTACTTGGGTTGGTGCCATGTTGGTGCAAGAAAACTTGTGCATCAACTACACTCACATTGCTTATGCACGTATGTTCTGTGAACCTTTAAAGTAGGGCAATATTTTGACAACTTAATGATTTTATATGAATTTGTTATGAGAAATTTAAATGTTAGAGCCTAGAGGAGAACATATTGCAAGTCTCTTATTAAAGTTTAGATCTCCCACCTTTCAATTTGTTTTCATAAATAGCTTCATTTTGAACTTTTCAATTAGCCTTATATGATGTGTTTTTGGATTGTCCTTTATTTTTGTGACTTTTATGAAAAAAGTATTTCTGTCACACTAATGGTCCCTTGGTTGTCAGAAGTCATGGAAAGATAAGTATTTACATGATATAAATGCTTTTGGACTGGGTTGTGTCTGGAACCTTTTTGAACATCTTAGTTTTGTTAGAAAGTTAGGTGGTCACCTTATCGGTCTTGGATCTAGCTGACTGCACGGTTGGGTCTCTTCTTTAAAAAATTATATGTCAAGGTGGTTTGAGATTATCATACCCAATTTGTAGGCCCATTTAGATGAATAACTGGTAAGCCCTTTCACTGCTTTATTGGGATGGCTGAAAAATAATTGTTGGAAAAATTTATTTACCATATTTATTTAATTGAATACAACATGAATGGAATTTAAATCTGGATGTCAAGTGGACTTTTTGACTTATCGGCTTTGGAAAAAGACAAAATTTACTGTTAGAAACTTACTACTGCAAGTCAGCATCCAAGGCTTTTATTCTTTCTGAAAAATACTTAGCATCAAAGGTTTATCAACCCATACACTGTAAAATGCCCATTTCTTCAATCTGCTATTTCATCTTGTATGATACGAATGCTGTTGCCTGAAATGGCTCAACAGGAGAATATGCTAGGAATGCAATCCTGCTATCTCCTTGTGATTTGTACCTACTCCAGCTATTTTCATTCAACCACTACCCAGGGATCAATGCTCCCTTAACTGACAATGAATGCAAAATAGAACCAAACTACTAAACTGCTAATGTGAGAGAGCTGACTTTGTGTGAGCTTTGAGATATGCCTGTGTGAGTTAGCTGCTTGTGAACGAATTAATGCGCTACATGTTTTCTTACCTTTTACTGTGTGTAAGACTTAGTGAGCAGCTGTTAGGATAAATTTTTGGAACTGTCTGTGCATTACTCATCTACCAAGTTTGGCATCTCTTTGTGTGTGAAGTTGTGACTTTGAAGTTGGTGTGGCGTTGACTGATCTGCAGTCTGAGTCATGGAGCATCATCATTATCTTTTCCAGCCTGACCTTCAGGTATTATAATTTTCCAGTGTACTTGATTATGAATGATGGTATGGAATACATAGTGTTTAAGTAATTATGAAAGAAGTTTCTGCAAATCTGACATAAGAGGTGATAAAATCAGAGTCTTCAAAAATAAATTAATGATGATGGAACCCTAAAAAGGCCATTCAACATCTGTGTCATTAAGTTAAGGTTCTTTCATAAATTGCATTATAAACAACGTATCTACAATATTGGTGAAAATCTGTGCCCAAGGTATCAAATATGAAATTTTTGGTGATTTTCAGAAATCCTGGAGAAGTCTCTATTTTAGAGGTGTGTCATTAGACCCCATCTTTTGCAAACAACCAAGTTTACTGATTAAATATTGTGGCACCTTTTTCCAATTTTTGTGTAGTGACTTCTTTTGTCAAAAGAGGGATATATAACTAAGTACATTGGTATATTTTAATTTTAAATGTTCTTACATTTTTGTGTATACAAAATCATGATGTAGTTGTTGCTTAGTGCAAGTAATTATATACAGTAAACTCATGTTGTTTAACACTAACCTGGGTACTGCATTGTGGCAATAGATGTGTGCAGTTGTTGGTTATGATCTACCAGGACGTACTGTTCTTGGAAACAACAATTTTATTGGGTACCATGCAGTTGTTGGAGTAAAATGTCAAGATATGAAATACAAAGTAAGAATTATATTGCAGAATTATACAAAGTGATCTATCATGTATTGGATGAGGAGATCGTTTGGTTCCACTAAGGTTAGTTGACCTTATATAAGAAAGTAATCTCATCATGCCATTGGAAATTAGTCCTTTATTACTAGTCTTTTCCTACGAGTTTTATTTGTTATTCGATCCGACTAGGTGTTCTCAACCTCAATTATTCCATAACCAGCACTATTTTGGATAAGCTTTAAATCTGTGAGATCTATGAATTAGAGCACACCACTAATAGCTTCCCTTCTCTACCAGGACTGAAAGCAGTCTACCAGGATGTAAATGCAGAAAGCGAGCAGGTCTACTTCATTACTCAGAAACGACCTTGGCAGCCTTGTCCCTAAGGTATGGCCCCAGACCCTTTGCAATCTTATAATACTTGGTTGACTAATCCTCAATTGCAACAACCCTCGCAGCCTTGGTATTCCTTCGTACCTCAACAACAATGGATGCCCCCGCATCAACAACCAAAGTAACAGGAGTTAGAGGCTGTTACATGCTCAATTTTTTTGGCTTTTTGCTTCTTCATAGTTGTCAGAGACTGTTTTGGGGTTGAAAAGTGCCCATTATCCATGTAGTTGTGCCCAGGACTACTATAGGTGACTGATTATGCTCATGAAAGTCCATATTTAGGAGTACCCATACTTACTCCTTAGGGCTACAAAAAGGGCCCAAAAAAACACCTAGAATTTTCCCACCTATGAATTAGGGAACACCCACATGCACCATAGGCATCTTATGCTCAGAGCAGAGTACCCCTGTACTGAAACTTGTTTTTCATCCCCGTCTGAAAAAACACATGCAATCACACCAGGTTGATGGATTTAACTTTTTGCAAAAGAACCTTATAGCTGAAGAACCTGGTGGCTGCATTTTGGCACATGCACCAGGAACAGGGAAGACATTCCTTATGATTAGCTTTATTCAAAGTTTTTTGACTAAGTACCTAGAGGAAAGGCCACTGATTGTAGCACACAAAAGCATTTTGGGTTCATGGATGACAGAGTTTAAAAAATGGGGAGTGGAGGAGAACCCTGTTTATAACCTATATGATGTAACCAATAAGGCAGAAACTTTGAGATGCAACCAGCTTATGCAACCAGCATTGCTCTCCTAATCTTATGCTACTATCGATGTTGATCCCAAGGGTTACTTACAGTATCATCTAGGGCCCAAAAGGCCTGACCATAATTATTGGCTCACCCTCGCATCAACTCTACTGCATTTGTTGCTCTTAAAATGAAGGGCCCAGTGCTTTCTATCGAAACTTTACAACATTGGCGACCTGCTTCTTCCACTTATCTACCAAACTTGAAGGATATGGAGTGCTTAACATAATCAATTTTTTTCTTATAAGCAATTGGAAGGTTTTTAGGATTAGCTCCCCTTCGGACTGAGCAAATTCTAGAGAATATACCAGATAAATACGTTGGATTTTTCAGTATAGTAATCTCTGTATTATTGTTGTTTGTTTTTAAGAGATAAAATGATGGCATTTATTTTAAAATGTTGAATGGAGTTGTAGTAAATAACGATTTTGTCTATAATCAGTAAATGTTGAAAGAATCTGTTTTTTACCTACTTCCTCTGTTTGGTGCTAATTCATAGAAATATTGTTGCAGGTCCACTGTTGGTCAGGATACTGCAACTTTCCTTATTTCATGTGGAATACTGTCCAAGTCTTGGGAAGAGTTACGTCGTGCAAACAACTTAGAGAATTTTAGTTTGAATGAGTATGAAGGCGTTGCATATGTTTCCTTCCCTTCATTTCAGGAAATAGAACATTTCAATGTCAACGGGAGCAAATATGGGGAGGGCAATATACAAACTGACTACAAGGTCTTCTCTGCTTCCCTCAAGGGTAATGATGATCAACCAGCCCTCATCCACCAGGGAGCTTTTAAGTTGTTTCTCCATATTTTGGAGAATACAGATTTCCAAACGAAGGTAAACAAATTTAACTTTCAAGACAAACTGATCTTAGATTCATAAAAAGAGGGAATACTTAGTCAATTATTTTAACATTGTGTTGATGTCTTCCTTGATCAAACAGATGCAAATGTATACGTGTTCAAAACAAAGGCACCTAAAACCCATTATATTTGTGGGTCATTCCTTAGGAGGGGCAGTTGCAACCTTGGCCACACTTTGGTTACTGGAAAAGAGGCTGAGGCAAAGCTCGCCCTTTTGTATAACATTTGGTTGCCCTTTAGTGGGAGATGAAAGACTTGTCGAAGCAGTTGGTCGTGAGAATTGGGGAGGCAACTTTTGTCACCTGGTTTCCAAGCATGATATTGTTCCTCAGATGTTCCTTGCACCATTTGAGTCCATTTCTGAGCCCTTGATTACTATTTTGCCTCATTGGCATGGCATAATGGTTAATGACAGTTCCAATAAACCTGATTCTTTTATTCAAGATGCTTGTAGGACTCTTTTGGATAATGTCCTGCAGTATACTTATGCAGTATCAAACTATGGACGTGGTTCTCCGAGGGAGTTAGACATGGTTGCCAAGAGAAGCCCATACAAACCATTTGGCACTTACATGTTTTGTTCAAGCGAAGGCACAGCGTGTATTGATAATTCTGAGACCATTTTGAACATTCTTCACTTGACAATGCAGAGCCAGGAAGAACCTTACGATAATATTGAACAGAACTGTTTTTCAGAGCATAGAGGATACGGTTCTGTTTTGAATCATGTCCTAGAAAAATCCATAACTGGGAGTAGAACTGCAAAGCCTGATTCAGAATCTTCTACCATGATAGGAATATCATTGCAATTGGAAGCCATTGGTCTTCAGCATCAGGTAATATTCAATTCCATTATACAATACAATTCGGAAGAAGAAGAAAAAATTATGCATTGTTGAAATCTATCTTCTGAACTTGTCCATAAGTAAAAGTTATGCTAGGTTTTTGTCCATAAGAAAAAGTTATGCAATATTGAAATCTATCCTCTGAAATTGTGTTAAGAGTTTGATATTAAATTTTAATGTGGCATGGACTTTTATCACAAATTTCTGAATTTTATTCTGTTACTAACTGAAAAGTGAAACCTGTTCTTGAATCGGTGATATCCATATTGTGCAGAATAATGATGCAGCACCGATTTCCCTACAAATAGCAAGAGATACTGAAAACAAGCATAACGCAAACGTCGGTAAGCTAGAAATTGAACTAAGCAAGAACCAATGTCTTATGGCAGAGCTTGAGTGGTCTAAAGAGCGTTGTGAGAAGGAAGATGGCACCACACATTATGATTCCTTTAAGAAACAGAAGGATATTGATAAGCTGGCGAGGCAGCAAGTATTTTTTTTTTTAATTTCACCCACCGTCAATACAGCGATGGAAATGCAAGTATTTAAAAAAAAAAATTTACGCACCGTCGATACAGCGACAGAAATACGTCACTATAGCGATGGAAAGGTGTGGCTATAGCGACGGCTTGGATCTGCATTTTTAAAAAACATTATACAGAGCGTGGCTATAGCGACGGAAAGGCGTGGGTATAGCGATAGAATTGCGTGGCTATAGCGACGGCTTGGATTTCCATTTTTAAAAAAACCTTATACAGAGCGTGGCTATAGTGACGGAAAGGGGTTGTCGCTCTTGCGGCGCAAATTAGGGGTCGTCTCTATTGCGACGAAATAGTTTCCACGGAACAAAAAACACTTAGACGTGGAAATATCCACTCTTTTCCGTGGATGTTGCCACATTTTTGCCGTGGCAAAATTGATCACTTGTACTAGTGTTACTATTGGCCTATGCTCTTCAAAGATGCACACGCACATGTCAGAAAGTGTGATATTTGCCAAAGGTGTAGCGGGAGACAACCTAAAGCAGTAACACCCCTAAATCCTGTGATGATCACAGAGCCATTCGAGCAATGGGGGCTGGATATTATTGGAGAAATAAAACCGAATTCCTCCCTGTAGCACAAGTACATTCTGACCGCGACTGATTATTTCACTCACTGGGTTGAAGCTATCCCGCTGCGCAAGATAAATGAAGACGAAGTCATCAGCTTCCTGCAAGATCATATCATGACCAGGTTTGGAGTTCCATTTTCGTTAGTCTTTGATAATGCTAAGTACTTTTCATCAATTAAATTGACTGTTTTTGCTCATGATAAAGGGATAAAATTGCATTATTCTGCTAATTATTATCCACAAGGAAATGGCTTGGCTGAATCCTCTAACAAAAACCTGATTAGAATTTTAAAGAAGACTGTAATAGAAAACCAGAGGATTTGGCATGTAGCGCTACCAAACGTCCTTTGGGCCGATAGAGTCACCCCCAAGTCTGCGATAGGAGTGTCACCGTATACCCTTGTGTATGGTAAAGAAGCCATTCTTCCCCCCAATATCATGCTGCCCTCTTCCATAATAGCTCAAGAGTCTCGAGGATCGGATGATGAAGTTTTGCAAATAAGGATATATAATCTCCTGAAAGCAGAAAAGGCTAGATCTAAATCCAGAGAGCGCTTTGAGGAACAACA
>LPNX010101646.1:352474-373597 GCA_001517045.1 Pseudotsuga menziesii | reverse complement strand
AGGTGAACATGTGTTCATCAAGGTAAGGCCCAAAAAGAACTCTCTAAGATTGGGGAGTTGTGCAAAATTGGCACCTCGTTACTGTGGCCCATTTGAAATTTTGTCTAGGATTAGACAAGTAGCTTACCAATTAGCATTACCACCTAACTTAAGAGTACATAATGTTTTTCACATTTCCGTTTTAAAAAAATATGTTTATGATGCTACTCATGTTGTTAACTGGAATGTTGTACAGGTGGAACTAGAAGGAGAATTTCTGGTGGAACCGGACTGTATCCTCGGGAGGAGGGAAATTACACTTCGAAACCGCACCATTGGACAGGTGAAGGTGCAATGGAAGCACCTTAGTCCAGAGGAAGCCACCTGGGAATTGGAAAGTAAAATGTGAGATGCATATTCAATTCTGTTCTAAGGGACTTCGGAGGATGAAGAATAAATAACATCGAGGACGATGTTATATTCTAAGGGGGTGTGTATGTCACATGCCCCAATTTTGCAAAATAATATTATCTTATTTTGATTTTATTCCAAGACATTATGTTAAATTTAATGCTAAGTTATAAATGATGACTCAACAGAGTCAAGGATATTGAATGTAATTCTGAATATTTTAATTTTAAATAAATAAAAGTGGAGACAACAGCTTGCGAGAGCTGTTAAAAAGAGTGTTACAGGTCAAGTTGGTGGAGGAGACTAGGTGGAGAGCAAAAATACAAGTGGCAGCATCCTCAAACACTTCTAATGTTGTAGGTGGAAACCTCTCTAAATTTGGGGTCATGATCCCCCAAGAAAGTGGGATCAGAGCAGGTGGCTCAATTAATGACAACTAACCCAAAAAGACATAGGCAATCTTAATAAAAAAGCCCATTGAAGAGAGCTGAGGTTGCTCATTCCAGGAGAAGAATCATTCAGGTGAATGCACTTCAAGGAATTCATTGGGAAGGGACTTTTTGAGGAAGGTGTTTGAGGGGTAAACTGCAAGAAGTGATCTAGTATAGCTTTCCAGCTAAAAGATCTTGCTGCAGTGTGCAGAGTTGGTATTGAGTCATTGGACTAGTACTTTGTTGTTTGCTCCACCTAGTCAAACTAAATACATTGCTCAGTTAAACCGAGTCTACCCATCGACTAACGAGGGTTTGATACTAGGTCTTACAACAAACAACATAACTCATGGCTAGACGAGGAAGGTTTCCCCAAAACCCTGGGTGATTCCTTTGACCACTCTGTTTGAAGTAGGGTGAAAACCCAACACATGGACCACGGGGCTTACTCGAACTAAGCCACGAGCCACGAGATTCATTGGTTGATTGCTTGTTTTCTTCACCGTGAAAGCATGTAATGGCGAGCACCTGCAAAGAGTTCAAAAGACTATTGTTAGTAAATAATAACCTAAGATACGATGTGCTTTTGTAACAGCATTACACTTGCAGCAAGTAAATGAACGCAAAAACTATTATTCACCTATTAGTGGAAATGACGAATATTCTCGTCGAAGCACTATCACCTACAGGCTTTGCAAAATGAAGACTCAACAGCCTACAAGATAATAACCTCACGCAACAGCAAGCCATGAGTTAAGCAAGAGAAACTGGAGCAGACAGAGAGCCACGAGGACGATGAAGGGAAGATTACACAGATAGCATGCCAAGGGCAACAATAATCTCCACAAGTTTGCAGAGGGAGAACCCCAGCCACTAAGAATGGGTTTTAAAAACCACACACCGGTGACAAATGCAACCCTGAACCAAGACTTAAGACAACCGAAGCAAAAGAGGACCGACGGCCGCCATGAAAGCCAAGCAGAGCAGCCTCAAGGGCCAGCGCGAGCTGCGGGGAATAAATGATAAGAGTTAGGGTTACGATGGTACGTATATTTTCCACACTTGGTCAGGAGACGACCACGTGGTCAGTAAATCAAAACCATGCATTGGATCGTTCCCTACAGTGCCTGCATATAACGATATCCAATTATTTAATCAAGATGCATAAAAACTATATCATAACCAAATTATTTGCTTATCAATCATCACGTCGCTCATCATATGAGTTATTAGGTCATGGTTAAAAACCTCGACGTCGTGAATTACGTTGACGTAGCAAGGAGTATCATCTTTTAAACTTTGGTTAATGCCGAAACCATTTATACATAGAACACACTCTATTCATTAACCTTATAACTTATATATTGTAAACTCACTAATATATTATGGATGTTAGTAATCCCTTTCTTTAAAAATTAACCTTGTTATGAATGGAGGTCTTTATTATATAGAAGAGCTCAAGCTAACCATCAAGCACCTATAACTTTCTTGTGTAAAAACAATATAGCTTATATATGGTTCATTCTTGTAATAACGATTTTTCAAGTGATAACATGTTTATAAGACTCATTTCAACATATAACCATATGTTATTATATTATAACATCACAAATGTGATTTGGTTGGTAACATATCCTTTCTCTAAACATTGATCTTGTTTTTGGATAGAGACCATAGGTTATGGGAGAGCTCAAGCTAACAACTATAGCTCTCCTATGTAAAAATGCATAGTTAATCTCTTGCAAAAGAACAATACAAGTTTAGTTTTTATAAATGGCATAATGTAATAAGTTGGAGAAGCATAAACTCTAATTCAAACATGTTTATGATCATAAACTAATTATAGACTGAATGTCTATTAACAAAATAGAGTGTGCATGTTTATAAGTCACATAAGAACTAATAACTCTTATGATAGCGGAACTATGAAGTGGATAAAACATATTGTAAGAACACTTTTATGAAAATTCTGTTACTTACTTCAAAGTAATGATACTTTGATGAATTTTGGTTAAGCCTCAACTTGGTATTTACTAAAGATTCACCATGTCTATTTGATTAGTAAAATGGGTATAGAATTATACTAAATAGCTAGAAAATCAACTTGTTTCGATGGCTTCAATCTCAGAAAGACTGATTGTAAACAATAATTTAATACAAGAGAAGTTTCTTAGAAAAATTAAGAAATTGATTAGGAATGATTCTATTGAGTCCAAAAATTATTAGAACCACATGGTTTGTCATGAAATTAAAATGTAAGCAAACAATGATTTCATGTAGGAAGGCATTATGGTTTTTAGTTTGCACAATCAAACTTATACTGTCAAAAGGTTAATAGGCTGTAAGTTATCTCGTAGAAGTGAAATGTGGGACAGTTGATACACAGATAAGATAATGTATTATTATATAAATACTGACAAAACAAACATTATAACTTTGCAATTTATATAAACTAAAGAAGAATTACTTTGTAACAGAGATTCTAATTCTTAGAGTCGCAAACATATCTTAGTGTCGCTACTTACTTCTGAACTTTGTTACAAGAGAAATTTAAGGAAGCCAAATGGTTTTACCTCATGGAAGCTGTTTAGAGTTTATCAACTTAATTGCTAAGCTTTATAATTGCAAATAAAATATTGCTGGATACTTTAAGAATTTTTAAAACGTGCTCGTTTGATCATACCTGTAAACCTGTAAGAACTAGTAATCTTCTGCGTTAGCAGAATTGCAAGCCCCGGATTCAAAAGTTAGATTCCACCTACTTGACATGAAAAGACTCATCAGTAAACTGAAGTAAAACAGTAGGCAAGAAGACTTTATTCTTGTTACAAAAAAATCAACTGTTGAGTTAAGATAATTAAGATTTAGTGAAACTAATTACTTGACTGTTTCTTTTATTGCAAACCGTTAGCTGTTAGTAGACCGCAGGTTTTAGTATTTATTGTTATATCAAAATTTTAAATTTTTGTGAAAATTTGGGGTTTTGACATGACACTTCCTTGTGAGGGTGATGCTTACCTTATTGTGGGTGTTGCTTGCCTTATTGAGGGTGTTGCTTGGTGTCTTTAGGATTCCATTGCTTGTTGAGGTTTGTTGTGAGGTTGCTACCTGGGGCACTTTGCAAGTTGCAACACACTTAACTGCTAAGCCAAACCCATTTTATATTGAGCAACTGGTGCATTTAATTAAGATGTGCACTCCACTAAACACTAACCAAATGTGTTTTCAGATTAAACACCCATTGCACTCTTATGGAAATTCTACTCAGTTCACTTCATCAAGCTCAGCCGCCAAACCTATCAGATAGCTTGCCTAGTTTGTTGTTACCAAAGCCACCCCTACACTTCATCAATTGCAATTCACTCCCTAATATTGAATATTATTAGGTCCACTTCAAAAATATCTTTATAGAGGTTGTTAATTACTGCTGAAAATGTCAAGCCTTTTCTAAGATTTTATGCAATACCTGAATGGACCATTGGCTCACTCATGCCTAGGCTTCCTTGTATAGTCCATCGCTGAGACTGGTACATGTAACCATATTAGGGACATCACCGCTATCTTTCATAAATATAATTAACTTTAATGCCTTTGTACGATTACCCTTTTGGCAAAGTCCATCCATCAATGTGTTGTATGTGGCAATATCAAGGCTCAAACCCTGTTTTGGCATCTTATAGAAGATTTGTTGAGCTCCATCTATCATGTGATGTTTCCAGATTCCATCTATTAGTGTATCATAGTTAACTATGCCAGACCTGTAACATTTCTCCAACATTACAGCTTGTTGGCCTTCTCCAGATTACCCACGTTGCAAAAACCCAATTATTAGCCTATTGTATGTGGATTCACAAGGTTGATGGCCTATCTGCACCTTAACATCTAACAACCGGAGAGGCTCTTGAAACTCACCTCCTTTGCTATGTCATACACTTCATGGCAGGTAGCTATGAGGATTTAGTGTTTGCAATGGAGTTTTGGTCAAAAGGCCTGATTAATGTGAGACAAAAGCACTCTCTACAAAAGGAAATAAGAATGAAATTGGCATAGCATAATTCTTTCTCAGGAAAACCTTGTGGGATAATACCAGATGGAGGGCAACTCAAATGGCAATCGCAATAGCAACTAGCAACCCTGAGGGACTCAACCCGATTTGAACCTGTGACTTTTAGCCTTCCCATCAGCAACATGTCTTGGGTGGATGATTCAACTGATTGGCTAATCCTTGGGGCTAGATGAAATTGGCAGAGTTATGTTAACAATATCCAAGAATATTTTTTTTACTTTCTTCTAGTTTCTAGTTTGTTCTTAGATCTTAACATGTTTTTTTCCTGCATTTAGCATTGATCTAGGAGATACTTTAGCACTCCTACTTTGTCGTTGCACTAGATGTACTATCTTAGTCTCGTTGAACTAATTTTGTGGTCATTTATTGGACATTAGTAAATTTATAATGTCTTTATATCTCCCTTCAGTTGTGGGGATAACAAGGAAAAAAAACAGTGTTTTTGTCCTAACAAATTTTTCTTTCTTTATCTGTGGAGGTTAAAAGGAAAAAAAGGTGTGTGCATGAACTGGAAACTAATACATCATCCTTCAAATAGAGTATTGAAAGGTTATAACTTATAAGTCTAAATCGAAAACCTGAACTGTTCACAAAACATGGGATTATAAGGCAAAGTAGTTTATATGAATATCTTTTATAATTACAGACATGCTTACCCCTCTACATACAACACTAATAATTGATAGATGTATCTTTCGACCCCAACATTTGAATTGATTATATTCCTCAATAGCAGGCAACTTAACAGCACAACATCTAGAATGGTCCTTGTCAAGGACAATATCACCGATGGAGATATTTTGACAAAAGAAATTTGACACTGCATGCAATCTACAATCACAAACAAATAGAGATGGATTAAAATTGAACTTCTTACTTCCCACAGCCAAAGTGATGATCAATTTTTTTTAGTCAAAAATATTTTAAATACAACATAACACTATACATTGATAAAAAAGAGGCATACCTTCAATGTGAGTTCCTGATCGATGTTGCAACGATATTTAGCAGCACCTTCTAGGGGACATCTTGATCCTTTATACAAAAGATTGATATTACAGAGAGTAGAGAGTTGCATAAGAGCATCAGCCATAAGCTCCATACTATTTTCATCAGCTGCAGATATATTGTTGCATTGTAGATTTTCCAATTTCTCATCTACCACTGTTGTGATGCATTGGAAGATTGCAAGCAACCTCTCTAGAGGGAAACTCCCTGGACCTTTAAGGAACTTTTCTTGCTCCTCATGTTCCTTTTTTTCTGTGGTTGTTACACTCCTATTTACAATACCAACAAAAGAGAGTATATAATAATTACTGCTAAAGTGCTTCTTAGGATTGCATAAATTCTATGGGGGAAATATTAACGTCTTGTTGCCATGAAATGGGATAGAGGGCATAGGGTTTAGATGGGCTGGAACTCTTTATTAAAAGAAATCAAATCCTCATGTGAAATCAACTTAATTAATTTTTAAGAATAAGGTGAAAAAATAAAAAAAATAAAAACAAAACAAAACGAAAAAAGAAAGAGAAAAGCAAAGGATCAAAGGAATTAAGGTTCTCACTTTCTCCTTCGTGATTGTCTAATTCCCCAGACGAATCAAACAAGGTGGCATCAAGAGTTGCAGGGTTCCTTGATGCAATGAAGGAAGAGATGAGCAAGTACTTGCCACAAATAGAAAGATGAAAATCGAGATCTTCAAGTGATTCATCAAAACCTTGTCTTTTTGTCACGATTTTCCTTCTAACCTTGTCTCCATTGGGTTTAGATTGGATTTTATATATTTTGTCCTATTGTTCATGATTTTATTTGTGTAGTATTTGATTTATTGTTTATGATTTTCAGTAGCACTTTTACAGTGTATTTCTGCAGCTGTTATATTTTGTTTCAAACCATAACTTTAACACAATGATCTTTAATGAATGTTAAAGTTGAATGAGATGAAAACTATATTCTAAAGTACCCGTTTTTTTTTTCAATAAAAATCCCTAACTTTAACAGACAATAGATTGTATGAGGTATCTTGTGCTCCTCCGTTTTAGGATTCACCTTACCATATTTTTAGAGAGATTTTCTCATGTATTGTTTTAAATACATTTAGTTCCATAACATTTTAAATATAATTCAAAGGTGTCATTATTTCGTTGTGCAAGGTTGAATATATGAATGTGGCATTTGTTATGTATATGTACGAGTTATTCTATATATCTACTAAAAACCTTTTTTTTCTTCTCTTCATACTTCCATAATCCATTTCCTTTTTTAGAGTCTCTGCATAAAGAATTAGACACACTTAACCCAGAATGCTTCTTTGTTCATACTTTGATTGATGTTGTTAAAGATAATATAGAGGAATGTCTTAAAATGATACTTTCAGAACCATCACCAAGGCCCAAGGGTGTATACATTTTACATGTTTCAACAAGGCATCTGTGAGTTATTGATAAATGAGGTAACGGTTATCTCCCATTGATAGTTATTGATAATGTCAGATTTTAGGATTAATTTTGTGTTTATATTTAAAAATACTAATAAACATAACCAGTGGAACATGTTTATTTATTTTACTTTCTATTTGTCCATTTCTGAATTCTTAGTTGGAAAATATTGAAAAGTTGGTTGATGACACAAAGTTTACACTTGGTTGGAAAATATTGAAAAAAGGTAAACAAATTTATTAAACATTTTAATAGAAGGATAGTCAAATAGATTAAACGTTATATGCAAGACAATATTTTTAACAAAACCGTCAAAAAAAATTACACTGAACAGGGTTCCCGTCAAATTTAACCCCTGCTCTCATCTATTTTATCTAAGCCATCATATGTTTTTTTTTCCTTTCTCTCATCCATTTTATATGTTGTTTTGTACTCGCAAAGCTGACATTTTTATCTTTCCTCTCATCTAAGTTGTCGTATATCTACTTAGTTGACCTTACCAAAGAGTACCACACTCGTTCACCCTCTATTCTAAGCCCCTTAGGCTAAATCGTCATTACGCCAAAAAAAAAAAAAAAATTTAATTGCCGTGGGACCCTCGTTTACAATCTCATTCCATTCACGTTTTCAATATGTAACCATGTCCTCCCTTTGAATGTCGAGACTCGAGTATATATTCCGTAGAGAGGACACGTGGTTCTTGCAATTGACTGTAACTGGTTCCGGGTACTTGGAAGTTTGGCAGGAGCAACAGCTTTAAACATCTTCGTCCGCTAATAATATTTAGCTAGTTGCAGAGCATTATATTTCCCTCCCCTCTAAATTATTGAAGGAATTATATCTGCGTTCTAAAATTTTAATAACTAAATAGACACCCTATATTTTCTGATACATGGACTAAGTTTTAACCTAGCGACCTCTCCTTCATAGCCAACTGCATATGTTTTGCAGGAGTTTGGTGGGATTGGATGACCACTTAATGACAAGTGAATGTTCTTAAACGAATGAATTTACGCTAATGTTTTCTTCACATTCAAGATAATATTACAACTTCCAAATGAACCGTCCATATATATGTCGATCTATGTACTTGATCTAGATGAATGTGATTTAAAAAATAAATTTAAAACATTAACTTATTTTAAAAAAAATAAAAATTTGTTTTTTATAAATATTTTAAAAACATGTAAATGTTATTTTAATAGTAAGCCCTTTGAGAATGAGATAATCATAAATGCAATTTTATAAATAACGTTCACTCCCGTAGCCGAGATAGTACAATGAAACCTTGCTAAACTAGTGGTGCTTCTATTTCATTGTTTTGAAGCAATTCAAAGTTCCCATCCAAAATAATCTATTTGTCATCCTTCAAGGTTTTTGATTATTAAACCACCACTTTTGGATTGGTTTCTTGTCACTCTATCAATAAAGAGAATGTCTAGGGTTCTCTTATGTAGTAAGCTATGAAGCTTTTCTTTTTTATCCTATGTTTCATTTGCGAGGTTCTTGTAGAGGATAGGGGAAGACCTATGGAGATAGAGGTAACGAGTAAGTATTAGAATCGGTTGGAGCTATGTTTTCTCCTTTCTTTTTTTTATAGCTTTCGTATGACATTGATTCGTTTTTGTTTGAGATCTTTGTTTAAAAAAAAATTGATGAATAATGCAATCTTACTTTTGATCTTTATTAAGGAATATGAGTTGGTTGCCTGAGCTCTAGATTTTGTATGGATTTTGTATGAGATATGTGTTAGGAAGTGTTATCCAAGGCCTTTCCAATAGTGGTTTTCTTTTTCAAGGCTACCATAATATTGAGAGGACTAAGAGAGGAAGAGTTGGGACTAATTTCTTGGAAAGTGGAAGAAGCTTTGATGGTCCATTAAACGGATTCCCCATCCCCATTTGGTGACTTGCCACTGATGGAACATATGTGATAATGGTTCTTCTATTTGCTTGCAAAGTACACTATAAGAAGGCCTTTGGGTTCCTTTTTTTATATAGATTTTTCACTATTAGCAATCTATTATGGTGGAAATATAGATTTGGGAGAGCGGTGGTTGTCCCATTATGATGCAACCCAAAACGTTGATATTAGGCACACTTCTTGACTTTTGAGAGAGGGGTTCTTGAATAAGAGGACATGGTCGCCAAAGTAGATGCCATATATTAGAGATTCAACTTGGTCTAGGCGAGCTTTATTTAGGGAATTACTCCTTAGGAGGCCTTCAATATATTTGAGGTTGATCACCTCCTTCAATCACTTGTCATCAAGGAATAGACTTCAAGCCAATTTTTTTTTGAGCTAGATTTGAATGTACTTGATTTCTTTCTTTTAGAATGCTTTATGCCATATTTTTTCTAAAGCCTTTTTTATTGTAATGGTTATATTTGTGTTAGAAAAAATATAGTCGAACTAATTAGCATTGTAATACAACCAACATAGATCCAAATCCTAGGTTCTATCAAGCGTTGAGAGGGATCAAATCTTTGGAGGTGCAGACCTCTTTTTAAGTATTGCACTCAACTAACAGCTTTAATGTGATTCAAACCAAAAGGCACATATTGTTATTTAAGGTTCACAAATAATATTTTTATTATTAATATTTAATACTATTTATGGCGGCATATAATATTTTTTATTATTTTTTATTTTGTTAGGTTGTGACCGACATTTATTTTGGAAGATAATTAAAAGTTTTGTTTTTTATAGCCGACATCTATGTAACGTTACGTAACGTTACATAACGTTACAAGATCTTCCCCATACTGGGCTGTAGAGCGCCTCTCGGCGCAAAAATTAGAAATAATGCTCGCAACCTATTAACAAAAACATTTTTGTTCGAAAATCATATACTTGCCTATCAAGGCCCTATAAATTAAATACTTCAAGTACACCGCTTTACCTTACAAATTGACATGACAAAACATAAATTAAAGAGACGATAACTTCGTAAAATGACCATTAAAGGGAATCTGGTACTCATCCAACTCAAACCTCCAAAACCTTCAAAGAAGCATCCATAAAATGTGTTTCCTCATTTACTTGCTCTACAGGGTGAACATCACCTACAACATTTACTAGTTCCAACTCCGTAGTGTTGTGAGTGTCGATATCTTCTTCCTTAACAATAAGAAAGGAAATAAGAAATAAGAAAGCCACAATGAAAGAAACTATGAAAAAATGACAAAAATCAAAAGACTAAAAATATCTTAATTATTACCTACTTTTTAAATATATTATTATTATTATCATATTCATTTTATTTTTAGAAATGTGAATGAACTTTTAAATTTCAATTAAAATTATTAAAATTATAGGTATATACATCTCATTCTACCTAAATATATCCATCTAAATACGTTAGAAAGTAACCATTATTTACAAGTTAAATCAAAACTACCATAGTTAATAAGTGCTGCGTGGCAACTATACCTGCCAAATAAGATGGTGTGGTAAAGAGTCTGCTGTTGAGACTAAATCAAAATCTTACTTACGTGGCTAGTATGATGAATACTCGGTTCAAGAAGTAAGGAGTGAACCACAAATGTGAAGCAAACAACTGTGACTGTCCATGTAAGAGTTTCGGTTAAATCTTCATTAAAGATCATTTGCTTAAATTATTCAAATCAAATTATATTTTTGTCTAAATTATTGAAGTTACGTTAACTAATATTTTAATAAGGAACTTAACATTTTCACATCACTAATTTTTACATCCTCTTTTTTGGAAAAGGTTTACCAGATAATCTTGTACAACTCCACCACGAAGCAAAGAGCATTCATTTGCATGATGCTCCTATGTTTTACAATTAGTGGCACACCATATCTGCTCCCTTCCAACCACCTTCCAACCTTGGTCTTAGTAAGCTATTGGACTGTTCCTTCCTGCTGCATTACCCCTTCCTGCTACATTACCTCTGCCTGGGCAAACAAAATCTTGTTTCTCCTCTTCCTACTGCATTACCTCTGCCATGCTGCATTGTTTAGGGAGAACTCCACCCCCACTTTGCCCAGTATGCCTAGCTTTCCTTTTGCCACCTGCTTGCTATGCAAATTCCTTAATGCATGGATATCATAACGTTTCCCATTACTTGAATAGACTGTTTATTTTACACCCTCCCTTGGCTACGCTCCAATTGTCCAAAGCTCAACTATAATTGAAATTATTAATGTTTGACAAAAGTTGCATTTCTATTATGGCCTAAACCATGTTTCTTGGTTATAATATTGTCTTGGTTATCTCAGTATGGATTCCATATGCATGGGTCTTGGTTCATCATGAAAGGCTAGGTAACAACTCAAAACCCTATCAAATTGGCATCTTTTGATTGATCACAATGTTTATTTTCATAGGGTTTGAGTTACAAAATCTTTAAGTTTTTGTTTATTCGTCATTAAGACATACCATACTTTGAAGGGATGCGATTTCAAGCTAACGATTAAACATATATATTTACAAAACAAACTTTGTAAATAAACCATTAAACATATATATTTACAAAACACACACTATGACAAAGTTAAATGCAAAATAAAATATAAATAAACTTCACTTTTTCTATTTCATTTCGTTTTATATTTTTATCCATGACACTCACTAGGAATAGTATACTAAGGAAATCCAGAGCATTAATAATTAACTAAGATATAGTCCAAACATTGATTTTGGAGATAATTAATGTCTTCTCCTTTTTCAAGGTATTATTCTTGAAGTGTACGTGAAGAAAAATCCCATGTTTTTGCATGCGACTCATTGGAACATCAAATCGAGAGTTCGAAGATGTAAAGAGACTTGTCTATCTAGTTGGTCCCATAAAATAAAATCTCATATTGTATTCATGACCAAATCCATTGCAAATATGGTTAAAAAGGGAGAATGAAAATAAGGAATGAACAAAATCTTCATTGCCAAACATATATCAGCGATGGTATAACAGTGTGGATCTCAAGACAATGGTTTTCCATGGTTCCCACGTGTTTGACATGCACATATTAAAGAGTTTGTGATGCATCTGGACCACCATGTGTTTCTACTTATTACACATCTTGATTCATTATTGTATCATCTCACCAGAGGAAAACACCTAGGAACACGGTAACAACAACATGCAGTAATAAGAGCATGGCTTGACTATTAGCCCGAAGGGGCTCTAATCTTGAGTGCTGAGGCCAACAAGTTTCATGCCAGGACGTTCCTGCACAGCATAGGTAACATATCAATGCTTTGTGGAAGGATACATAAGCATTGTAGCTCTGTTTTTTCTGCTTGCTATCTTGATTCCTGTGTTTGTTTGTTTTTCAGTTTCTAATACAATTATATTCTGCATTATTTTAGGTTATTCAAAAGCACAGGAATTGAAAGAGTGTGAATGCACATCAACTTAAAAATTTGATTGCAGATTGCATGTAAAGTTTTTCATTTTTGTATGTGTATTTATATTCAAGATTTGGGATGTTGTATATGCACTTATTTTGTGCTAATTCATCTCTTAACCTTCCTTGAATTCTTGTGCCAAATCCCTTCATGTTGTAAGCACATAGTTAAGGGCATTTTCAGCATAGATTTTATGTTTAATTTCAAAGGATTGCTGGAATATTCCACTATTTAATAGCTAGGGTAGGGTTGGAATACATAAATGGTTAAGACTCTGTTTGTTTCCTGTAGCATCTACTCCGAAAACCAAGATATTTTAACCCATTATGCAAATCCATCAAAGTCTACGACTGCCAAATACCTACAAGAAACAGGCATTGTTACTTTCTATATGCATCTTCAGTCTCGCATATATAAAGTCCCGTAAATCTGCGGGTTCCTTCCTGGTGTAATTCCTTCCCATTACCCCCACATTTACTGGAAAATACCCCCACGTTTCTGATTGGGAGCAACAACCTGTCTCCAAACCGACATTCATACCCCAACCCGGGCATCCATTCTTTTCTCTAGTGATAATTTGATTGATTAATTGAGGTTGTTAAAGCATAAAAATTGGCAAAATATTTCTCAGACAACTAGGATTTTCGGTTCAGGTGGATTTCCCATTAGATATTTGTCAATGTTGAGTTCAGAATTTTCCATGGTCTTAAAATCATTTTAAGCAACCAACTTTAAGTTAAAAATTGGGTTCAAACCGAGATATGTAGGTTTAGAACTTAATATTGTTGAAGTTGATCAAAATCAACTTTTGCAAATTCATAGATTTGGAGACTCCCTAACAATCAATCAAAATAAAAGTTTTACCCAGTGAAAAATAATGTATGTTCTTCCAAATCTCAATTTATTAGCTTTGCCAATATGGGCTTGGTGTATGAATTGAGCCTTTCAGAGATGAGTCTGAGTCTGTCATGTTATTTTTCTCATTTATCATTTGCAAAAGAAATTTTATCTCAGCTTTTTCCATTATGCTGGAAAATATTGCACAGTTGGTACACCTAGTTTAAAAAGAAATGCAACTAGTTGGATCAATACTTCAGAAAAACTAATCCATGATCCCAAAGGGACTTTGAACTTGAATAATTCGATAAAATGGATTTAAGTGCTCACTGAGGAGTCACGCCCAGAAAATACAGATTCAAAATAAAACTCTGTTTGAAACTCTGTTTAAGAAATAAAAATAAAACTCAAATACGAACTCTGGAAATCACTGTTACAATATTTATTCCAAACAGTGAAAAAATACAAAGTACTTTTGTTAACAAAACAGTAAAACAGAGTATCCTGCTCTGTTTTCACACACATGAAATTTCAAACTAGTCTCTCTCTTACAGTGCACAAAAAAACTTATCACTAAAACAATTCTCTAAAACACCTTTCATAAACAAGAAATACAATTCTCTATAAATAGAGTTTGATGGCAGCGAATGTAGATGAAGCGTGGAGATGTAAGGTAAAAACGTGGCAATTTCAGAATAGCAAGTTGCATAAACGGTTATTGAAGAAGATTCCCAAATTCCAATTGCCGCAGATATGTCGAAAACTCAGGCATTAATTCCTTCAATCTCCTCCTTAATGTCAAGTTTGAGGATTCCCAACTGTGATCTCAGTTTCTCTAATCGATCCTTTGGAAGAGCTTTAGTAAAAATGTTTGCAAGTTGATCTTTAGATTTACAAAATAAAAAAAATTAAAAAAAAATTTCGTGTTGGACAAGCTCTCTAATGAAGTGATGGCAAATGTCAATGTGTTTGCTTCTACTGCAGAAAACTAGATTCTTTGTCATGGAGATAGTACTTTGATTATCGCAGTAAAATTTGATGGGTTTACATACTTCGATTCCCAATTCTTCCACCAACCTTGACAACCAAATGGTTTGTGTGCTTGTTGATGATGCATCAAGATATTCTAATTCTACTATAGATAGTGCAATAGTGGGTTGCATTTTGCTGCTCCAAGAAACAAGGTTTCCTCCAAAGAGAAAAGCATATCCAGAGGTACTCTTTCGATCATCCAAGCTTTCTACCCAATATGCATCTGTGTATGCTACAACATTTGAATCATCAGCAAAGGTATAAAACAATCCATAAAATTTAGTACCACTTACATATCTGAGAATCCTTTTGGTTGCTTTCCAATGGGACTTGCGAGGTTGATGCATGAATCTAGCAACTAGACTTACAACAAACATAATGTCTGGTCTAGTGGATGTCAAATACATAAGGATGCCAATCAGAGATCTATAAAGGGTAGCATCATAAAGTGGACTTTCATCATCTTTAATCAGTTTACCCCCAACTACAAGAGGAGTGCTCACATGTTTACAATTTTGCATGATAAACCTATTCAACATGTCTTCAATATATTTACCTTGACAAATAGATATACCTTTAGTTGTTTGTTGAATTTACAACCCCAAGAAATATTGCATTTCTCCCAAATCAGACATTTCAAATTCTGATTTCATTGCCTCTTTAAAACTCCATAAGCGAAAATGAGGTGCTAATGAAGATTAAATCATCTACATATAGACAAAGGATGATAAAATATGACCTGGCAACCTTTTTGTAGACAAAATTCTTGAAAGAACATTTAACAAAACCATTATCATGAAGATAGTCATCAATTCTAGAGTACCAAGCTCTAGGGGCTTGCTTCAGACCATAAAGAGTCTTCTTAAGCATATACACCTTATCTTCTTTACCGTCAATAATGAAACCCTTAGGTTGATCAACATAAACTTCTTCCTTCAAATATCCATTTAAGAAGGAAGATTTGACATCCATTTGATAAACATTTAGCTTTAACTACGATGCAATGGAAAGAAATGCTCTTACTGTTTCCATTCTTGCTACAAAAGCAAAAGTCTCATCAAAATCAATTGCTTCTTGTTGCACATATCCTTTTTCAACCAAACATGCTTTATGGTTTGAAATGCTGCCATCCATATTAAATTTAAGTTTGTAAATCCACTTTACACCAATAGCGGATTTTCCATGAGGAATATCAACTAACACCCATGTGTCATGTTTTTGTATTTGTGCAATCTCATCTCCCATGGCTTTCATCCATAACTCATTAGAACAAGCTTCTTTAAAACTGAAAGGTTCAACATGTGCAGAAGAAAGAAGTGCAAAATTATAATCAGCATACCTAGAGGTCTCATATATTTCTTTTAAACTTCTTGTTTTTCTAGGAGGATTGAATGGAGATATTGCTTGAATTTCAACATAAGTTATTATTGTTGGAGAAGATGTAGATTCCCTCAATGGAGATCTCCATGAAGGTGAGCCCATATATCTTACTATAGAGGGATGCAAAGACTCATCATTATTATAAAAAAAAATCCTTCAATATGTGGATTCATCACTTTAACTTCTCCTTCCTTTTTGAAATAAGCTTCCCCTTCATCAAAGATCACATCTCTACTAACATGAAGCTTATTGGTAAGTGGATCATGACATCTATAAGCCTTACTTTCTTCTGAATATCCAATGAAAACACATCTTACAGATTTTCCATCTAAATTCTACCTTTGTTGACCAGGAATATAAACAAAGCACGTAGACCCAAATATTTTAAAATGAGAAACATTAGGATTTCTATAAAACCAAGTTTCATAAGGAGTAGAATCTTTTACCATCTTTGTAGAACTTCTGTTGAGAATATATATGGCTGAATGGGATGCATCTGCCAAATACATGTTTGGCAAATACATTTCTCTCAACATACATCTGGCCATTTTTACCACTGTTTTGTTTTTTCTCTTTGCTACCCCATTTTGTTGAGGAGTGTAAGCAGTAGTTAACTCCTTCTTAATGCCATGTGAGCTGCAAAATTCCTTAAATTCATTAGAGGTGAATTGTCCACCTTGATCAGTTCTCAAGACTTTCAAATAGTATCCCGATTCCTTCTGAACATGAACTTTAAACTTTTGAAAACAACTAAAAGATTGAGATTTTTTACTTATCAAATAAACCCAAGACATTCTTGAATAATCGTCTACAGATAGTAGAAAATACTTGTTGTTTCCAAGTGACAAGGTTTGCATAGGGCCACAAATATCTGAATGTACTAAAGCCAATGGCTCATATGATCTAAACTGATAATGAGGAAAACTTGCTCTTGCTTCCCTATGGCACAACCTTCACATATCTTATTATTGGACTCTATGGAAGAATGAAAACCTCTTACTAAATTCTTCTTTTGCATAAGGGATAGAGATCCAAAATTAAGGTGTCCAAACCTTTTGTGCCAAAGCCAAGAATCATCAACCAAGGCCTTCAAACAAACTACATTTGATTCCATTCTTAACAAAAACATCATATTTTCAGTCATGGGAACTTTAGCAATAAGGGCATTCTTGTAAAAAATCTTACAACACTTTGCTTCAAAAATAGTCTTGTAATTGTTAGAATTTAGTTTCCCTATGCTAATCAAGTTGTGCCTTAAGTTTGGAACAAACAAGGTATCTTGAACATACATCATATTTCCATTCTTAACTCGTATGGCAATAGAACCTTTTCCTATTACATCTCCTTCATTATCATTGTCGAAACTAACTGTCCCTTTCACATTCTCATCTAGCTTCACAAACAGTTTTTTATTTCCAATCATATGATTTGAATAACCACTATCCAAATACAATGTAAAATCACCACAATATTCAAGTTTGTTACATATGAGAAATACAATTTGAGAATTTTCACCTTCTTCCTTGCTGAAATTTGAATGAGAGGTATCTCTTTTCTTTTGAAAGCAATGACTTTCAAGGTGACCATCTTTATTACAATAGGTGCAGTGAAAATTACCTCTGCCAGAACTGCTGCTTCTTCCTCTACCTTTGCCACCTCTACTTGTGACTCTTCCACGGCCTCTACATCCTTTGAATGATGTTGAAGAAAAATCATTTCTAACAGTGGATGACTATTTCTTCTTATCATCTACTACCTTCAACTTGCTTTGGAAAGCTTGCACCAAAAGTTCCTCATTCTTTTTCAACCTGTCTTCATGTACTTGAAGGCTTCCAAACAGATCAACAAGGTTTAGTTGTGTTAAATCCCTTGATTCTTCTATAGCAATGGTGACAGGATCAAATTTCTTAACACTTTTTCTACAATTCATCTATTCTCAAGAGTTTCACCATGAGCATGAATAGCATTAACAATATTTTGAACTCTAGTAATTAGACATTCAACACTTTCATTTTCTTTCATAGAAAGAGACTCAAAATCTCTTCTCAACATTTGAAGTTTGACAACTTTTACATTTACAAAGCCCCTTGTATACCTTCTCCAAGGTATCCCAAGCATCATGGGAATTTTCACATTCTGCAATCTTTGGAAAAAATTTGAATATCGACTCCTGTTTGAAGAATAAACAGAGCCTTAGCATCCCTTTTCCTATTCTCCTTCAATTCTGTCTTCTGATAAACTGACAATGCATTATAAGCAGCTTGATCAGTTGGATCTGTGTACCCTACAGAAACAAGCATCCATAAATCTTGTGAGATGAGCAAAGTTCTCATCTTCACACTCCAATACTCAAAATTTTCCCCACATAAAAGAGGAATCTAGTACTGAACTGAACTATTATTCTGGGCCATTGTCTTCTTCTGATGCAAACAACCAAAAACTTGGCTCTGACACCAAGTGAAGAATATGATAAAATGGATTTAAGTGCTCACTGAGGAGTCACGCCCAGAAAATATAGATTCACAAATAAAATTTTGTTTGAAACTATGTTTGAGAAATAAAAATATAACTCAAATACGAATTCTGGAAATCACTGTCACAATATTTATTCCAAATAGTAAAAAAATACAAAGTACTTATGTTAACAAAACAGTAAAATAGAGTATGCTTCTCTGTTTTCACACAGGAAATTTTAGACTAGTCTCTCTCTTACAGTGCACAAAAAAAACTTATCACTAAAAATTTTCTCTAAAACACCTTGCATAAACAGGAAATACAATTCTCTATAAATAGAGTTTGATGACAGCAAATGCAGATGAAACGTGGAGATGTAAGGTAAAAACGTGGCAATTTTAGAATAACAAGTGGCAAAAACGATTATTGAAGAAGATGCTCGAATTCCAGCTGCTGCATATATGCCGAAAACTCAGGCATTAATTTTCAGAACTGACATTAGAGGAATTTTGGGGTCTGAAATGGGCCTCCTAAGGAAAATAATAAAATAATAGTTAAAATAATAAAATAATAGTTACAATAATAAAATAATATTGATTAATTTTGGAGGAAGAAAGAAAAAAACTACTTTTTGTGTTCGAATTTTCGACATATCTCCCTCTGTTTTTACTCAAATTTCAATCGGGAGAGCTTGTTGGATGCAGAATTTGATTTCGCATCCAACGAGTACCCACACTACATACTTTTGATGGACCCCGCTACCCCAAAAACAAGAAATACCTGAAAAAACGTGATGATGATGTCTAAAAGTTTTTCCCGCCGACGGATTGGTCTACCCTTCCGACGTCAGTATTTTGAGTCGCCAAAGAGTTTCCTGTTGACTGTCGTTGGCTAGGTTTGTCAAGCCTGTAGGTGGACGAAGTAGTATCAGTGGTGCACCTGGCCATTTCTTGTGGATTAGCCGTTTTAATTGATTTAATTTGACATTTCATTTTAGCATGCAGTCTCGGTGAATGATGCACGATTGATCAATTGTAGAAAAATCCAAAAGACTGCTCATATTTCCGCGGCGCGAAGATACAAATGGGAGACAGGAACTCAAGGGGCACAAGCTAAGGAAAAGACAAGGTTGATGATGATATAGGCGCGAATCGGACGGCCTGCACATTACTAAATGGCTCATGAGTGCATACAGATAACATATAGGAATATGAGGCGTTGAAGGACTGAAAGGTCACACGTATGGGGGGAGCCCAAACGACCTGCTGTTGTAGTTTAAATATTTGAAAGTAGAACTTAGAGAAGGACTTTTTCCCTGGAAAAAATTTGTAAACCATTTGCTTGTAAGAGGAACTATTTCGTTTTACAATCAGAAACTGCAACTTTTTCCTGCTGGAGAAAGCGAAACGTGGAATGTATCAATGTGATTAAATGAATAATGTTGAAGGGGAACTATTTCGTTTTCAGCTGTGTTTCATTAACCGTGAGAGTGTTTAACTTCCTGAACCTATGTTCTTGTTGAATGTTCCTCAGTATATTTTGAGATGTTTTCCACTGTGAGTAATAAATGTTGTCTCTAAACAATTGGCTATCTAGTTGTTCAAATATCTATAATTGTTCATGTGTATTGAAAGAAGTGTCAGCTATCTGTAACTCTTCATAATGCATGTACAGAGTATATTACTCACCAATGAATGATAATCCTGCTCCCTAGGGATAGTTTAGGTAGTTAGTTTTAATTTCTTGTTGTATGTGATTTAGATGCTTGTGAATGCTAAGACGAGAGGTAAGAACCTGTGCATCATGTTGTGAATGCTCCTTGCATCTTATCACCCTGCATGGTTAATTAGGCACTTGCATATTATACATTAAGTCAAAAAATACAAAAATACACGGTGGACCGGGCCGCAACCGGTAAAACCTTTTTTTTTGTTAGTTTGACCTATGGTAGCCGGACCACAAACCAGACGGATTCCCCATACCAAACAGTCATGGGCTAGTTGGGAACGTTGAGTGGGGAGAATCCCTAACTGTTGTTGCCTGCGAATTTTCAAGCATCAACAGTTTTGGTGCTAGAAGGAGGGCCGCCAGTGCATGGCTAGCCGAGGAAACCCGTTTTCCCGAGATTATTCCACCGGTAACAGTTTTGAAAGCAGTGGGCTTCATAATCCAATTTCGGAAGAAAGAAATAGAGAGCATTTATATGATGTTGGCAATGAAGTTGTTAATCATCTGAGAAGACACACCAGGGCATATGTAAAGAAGATTGGAGGATTACCAATCATCCCTGAATTGCCCAGAAGGGAGTGTAAAAAGAAAGATCGTCCTGTAGCGGAAGACTCAGTGCTGGTTGGGGATTGGGAAGAACTTGTAGAAACAGCCTTACAGGAAGTTGTGCTGCCTTTGAATCAAGAAGGCCCATATACCCCTCACAGTTCTCCCGCTCATACTCCTTTTGGATCACCTCCTCACTCTTCACCCAGACTCATGGCAGGCGTAAACGTAAATCAACCACCTAACCCACCTAATCCACCACCCGCATGGAGAGCCAGATCACCATTAAATCTAACACCTCCATTACACGACCTACCTCAAGCCTTTGACAAGATGTTGCCCAAGTTCGACCCAAATGAGAAAATACTAGTAGATGATCACCTACAAAGTTTTTACTTGGCAATTGAAGGATTAAGGGCCAGGGAGTATGAAGATGTAGTCTGTAGA
>LPNX010101646.1:317902-351308 GCA_001517045.1 Pseudotsuga menziesii | reverse complement strand
TGTAAAAGGATAAATGGGCAGCCCAAGCCATCTACTTGGAGAGTTGTTCAGTTGGACAGGACAGATGTAAAGGTAATGGGCGAGATGGAAGATGTCCTAGTCTGTTTGGCATCAAATGATAAAGTGTGCCAAGTCATTAATATCGTGGTGGCTGACATACCAGACGCTTATGGTCTTGTCCTGAGCAGAGATTGGTCGACCAAACTAAATGGATATTTTTCCTCGGATTGGTCGCATCTGTGGTTGCCATACAAGGGAAGTCCGAACCAGATTAAGATTTTAAGGGAGCCTCACATGAGATACAATGTTACTCAACTGAATGAGAAGAATGAACCAGTGGATTCTGTATTGGGAAACTATTTTATTGAGTTGGAACTAGGAAATTACCAAGCAGAAGAAGCCATCAACACATCAGACACTCAGCTTGATCTCCTTCGATTCTCACAGGTTGATGAGATTGACTGTAAAATAGTAGACTTAGTAGTAGGAATAGATTCACATTCAGTAGTTAGTGATTTTTGGACTTTGTTTTTGATGGCTCTAAGACATTAGAGGGGTCAGGGGCTGGCTGTGTCCTGATCGACCCCCAGAAGAATAAACATTTTCTTTCCTGTAGATTAGAGTTTGAATGTACTAATAATACAACTGAGTACAAAGCGTTGGTGCAGGGTTTGAGGAAAGCGATTGAATTAAAGGTAAGTAATCTAAAAGTTTTTGGGGATTCTGAAATTATTGTGAAACAAATCCGGAATCAAATACATTGTGTTTCCCCTCATTTGAAAGCTTACCAAAATGAGGTATGGGATCTGCTTAAATGTTTTAATGCATTCAATATTATTTCAATTCCAAGGCTTAAAAATGCAGCATCTGACCTGTTGGCCACATCAGCCGCTAGGTTGGTACCCACTAATAATTGATGCTCTGTTGAATTACTTTTCAGGCCCTCTGTACCTGATATGATTACGAACCTACGAGTGTTCGATGATGACCAGCAGATTATAGAATGTTTAACAAATGACAAGGTGTTTAAAGGAGCGATCATAGACGATGAAGAACATCAGGCTGAGATGAAATATGACAATTTCATCCCTAAAGGAATCAGAACGTTGGAAAGAATGTTCGATTTAAATGAAAAGTTCAGAAGACTATCCAACGTGAAGACTCACAGCTCATCTCTACAGTTCAAGCTGATAAATTTAGGGACTGAGGCGAGTCCTAAATTTGTACCTTAGCAAATGTTGTTCACCAATGGAAAGAGACAAGCTCATCAGTCTATTTAAACAATATAAAGATGTTTTCGCATGGACGTACGAAAATTTGAAAACATACGACACCAGCATCATCAAGCATGTCATCCCCATTAAAGCCGGCATCAAGCCATATCAGCAACCTTTGAGAAAAATGCATCCGAAATTGGAACCGCTTATTCAGAGTGAAGTAAAGAAATTATTGGATGCTAGAATCATTTTCAAGGTCAGACACTCTGAGTGGGTATCAAATCTGGTACCAGTAAGGAAAAAGTCTGGAGAAATTAGACTCTGCGTGGATTTCAGGAACTTAAACCGAGCATCAGACAAAGATAACTATTTTGTCCCACCCATTGAGCAATTGCTACAAATGGTTTCAGGCTCTGAACTGTTTTCATTATTAGACGGTTTCTCTGGCTACAATCAGGTATTAGTAGCCGAAGAAGACAGATTGAAGACAACGTTCAGGACCAAATGGGGAACTTTTGCCTATAGAAGGATGCCCTTTGGGCTGATAAATGCTGGAGCGACATTTCAGAGGGCTATGGACACAACTTTCCACGGATTGATTGGCCGTAGTGCGGTAGTATACCTTGACGATATTACTATATTCTCGAAAAGGAAAGAAGAGCATGCGTTTCACTTAAGGCAGATTTTTGAACGCTGTCGGAAATATGGCATCTCGCTAAATCCCCAAAAATGTCTGTTTGCTGTTACAGAGGGTAAGCTGCTTGGTCACATAGTGTTGAAGGAGGGAATTTCTACAGACCCCAAAAGAGTTAAGGCCATTGAACAGATTCCCTTACCCCAAAATAAAAAAGGGATGCAATCATTTATGGGAACAATTAACTTCGTGCGAAGATTTGTGCCTGATTTCGCTCAGATTATCAAGCCATTGCAGCAGATGGTGAAGTAAAATGCAGAATTCAAGTGGACCGAGATCGAGAAGAACGCTTTCAGCAAAATTAAAACTGTTGTTGCACACGCACCCTCCCTGAGAAGCCCAAATTTTGATAAAGACTTTATTCTGTATACCTTTGCATCTGACGATTCGCTAGCAGTTGTGCTTACACAAAAGGAAGATGGGGGGGATGAATTCCCAATATCCTTCATGAGCATTGGTCTACAAGGGGCTGAATTAAATTACCCAGCCATTGATAAGCAAGCTTATGCAGTATTCAAAGCAGTGAAGCAATTCATGCCTTATATTTTGAAGAATCGAACCAAGGTGATAGTCCCCTACCCAGTTGTAAGGTCCCTTCTTATACAGAAGGAGTTAGGAGAAAGAAGAGGAAACTGGGTTACAACTCTTCAAGAATACAACCTTGAATTCAAGCCAGCATCTATAGTTAAAGGACAAGGGTTGTGCAAACAGATGACTGAAAATGAAAAAAATGAAGAACACGCCTGGGAAGATGAAGCCGAATTACATGTAATGGAGGTATGTCCTTTGTTTACAGCTCCCGAGTCTTGGTATAGAGACCTTGTGCATTACCTGCAGGCAGGGCTGTTTCCAGAACATTGGAGTTCCCAGCAAAGAAGGGCGATGCGTCTTAAATCAGCCTCCTATCAACTTGTTGAAGGAATACTATTCAGAAAGAATTATGACGGGGTTCTTCTCAGATGCTTAGAAAAGGAAGATGCAAAGAAAGTAATGTCAGAGTTGCATGACAGTTCTGCTGGGGGACATTATTCAGGAGATACTACAGCCCACAAAATCCTCAGAGCCGGGTGCTATTGGCCTACGCTCTTCAAAGATGTACACGCACATGTCAGGAAGTGTGATATTTGCCAGAGGTGTAGTGGGAGACAACCTAAAGCAGCAACACCCCTAAAGCCTATGATGATCACGGAACCATTCGAGCAATGGGGGCTGGATATTATTGGAGAAATAAAACCGAATTCCTCCCTGCAGCACAAGTACATTCTGACCGCGACTGATTATTTCACTCGCTGGGTCGAAGCTATCCCTCTGCGCAAGATAAATGAAGACGAAGTCATCAGCTTCCTGCAAGATCATATCATGACCAGGTTTGGAGTTCCAGTTTCGTTAGTCTTTGATAATGCTAAGTGCTTTTCATCAATTAAATTGACTGCTTTTGCTCATGATAAAGGGATAAAATTGCATTATTCTGCTAAGTATTATCCACAAGGAAATGGCCTGGCTGAATCCTCTAACAAAAACCTGATTAGAATTTTAAAGAAGACTGTAATAGAAAACCAGAGGAGTTGGCATGTAGCACTACCAAACGCCCTTTGGGCCGATAGAGTCACCCCCAAGTCTGTGATAGGAGTGTCACCGTATACCCTTGTGTATGGTAAAGAAGCCATTCTTCCCCCCAATATCATGCTGCCCTCTTCCATAATAGCTCAAGAGTCTAGAGGGTCAGATGATGAAGTTTTGCAAATAAGGATATATAATTTCCTGAAAGCAGAAGAGGCTAGATCTAAAGCCAGAGAGCGCTTTAAGCAACAGCAGGAGATAATAAAGAGATGGTTGAACAAACATAAGGCTGGAACAAAAGATTTTGAGGTAGGTGATTTGGTTCTCAAATGGGATCACCCCCATGATGAGAAAGGAAAGCATACTAAATTCCAGCAGTTGTGGGTAGGCCCTTTTCAGATAGCGACAAAGCTCAGCCCTTCTACTTATAAGTTGCAAGATCTACAGGGGTGGGAAGAGAACTTACCAGTGAATGGTTTGGTTCTCAAACCTTATTTTTCTTGAGTTTCTTCAAGTTCTTCTATCTTGTATATAAATAATCTGTTTGGCTGTCTTATGAGTCATGTTTTTCAGTTTGTTTTAGTTTGATTTTTCTTGATTCCAATAAAGGGAACGAACCCGCGGTTGCATGGAGAACATCAAAATGTTTGGGAATGATCAACATTTTTGGGCCTCAGACTGTGTGTTGCTAAAAGAACTTCTTCCAGTTTAGCAGTTTTCTCGAATAAGCTCTGTGTGCATTGAAGTCCTGCTTAACCCCTGTGAAATAAACCGGATTCGAAGAGTCTAGAATACTATGTTGAGGCTCCATCCACATCACACTTAAAATGTTCTAAGGAGCGACAGCAGAGGACCCATGGAAAGGAGCGAGGTGAACAGTATATTAAATATAAATGATCCCATGCCAATAAACGAAGGCTAAAAGGCAAATAAGAGTCAAAAACTCCTATGAAAGCATCATACATCAAAGCAGATGTTGAATCATAAGTACTAAATTGCCGAAAGATCCTCTTCGTCCGTGAGCTGAAATATGAAGTACACCGCTCACACAAAAGGACACTATGGGATAGAGGATCCTGAATTAAAATTCAGTAAGAAAGGCATGCAGGAGGACTCATATGAACAGGGACAAAAGTCCAAAAGCACAAAAAGTGCTAAAATAGCATGGGAACGAGGAACAAACGAATATGTCTGTTTACCATGTGCTACAATCCTGTGGTGTCCAAGCTATCAGCTACCTGAAGACAAAGGTAATAATGAAACTCATCCTATGGCCTCAACAGAGTTATCTGGACTTGAAAATCTTGGTTTCCACTCTCCCAAATTGGACTATTATCAATGATTGAAGGTATACACTTCCGGCATTCGAGAAATCCGGATAGCTGAAAGAATTCAATAGGATGCATTTGTTGTTAAACAGTCTGTCACTCAAAGAATAATCGCCCAGAGATCTAGGTTCACCAGGTAATCGCCAATTGTTGCGGCTGCAACTGTTCTCCCCAAATTTCTTAAATTTGGGTCCCCTCCTCATAATTTAGAATTGTTTTAATCGTTGGACCCTTGAGCCTTTTTGGGCATGCTTTATTTTCGGATGACTTTGAAGATTGATTGTCAGCCTGTTTTAAAAGTGTCGTGTTTGAATTTCGTGATGGGTTGCGGATGTGAGTCTGTTTTTGCAAGCCGATGATATATCAAATCTTTTGTTCTTTAAGGCCGATGTTGCAGAAGTAGAGCGGGTTTAACCTTTGCTGATTATTCAAGCTTTTTGAGCACTTAATGTTTTATTAATCAGGTGTCTTACTATGTTAAATCGGCGGCTGATAGCCTTTTACCGTCCGCCGTTGCGGCTCCCAAATCGATTAGCCATCCGAAGTATGAAGAGCTCCGACTGCCGATGCGTGTTGACCTTTTCGTCGCCTACCTGTAGCGTTTACTTTTCCACCGTTGTGGCTGGGAAAGTCATTTGGATTTCAATGTAATGTCTTCTGACTTCTGATTGAGCTTTTCCCGCCCGTGTTTCGGATGTCTCTAGCTCTTGTCTCCTCTGTCGTTGCGGCTCCCAAAGTAGTTAAGCCTCCGAAGTATAAATCCTTTCGACCTCCGATTGAGAGTCTTCCCTCCCTCAGGTCTCGTGCCCCTAACTTTTTGCTTCCGCCGTTGCGGCTCCCAAATTAATTTGCCTCTCGAAGTGAAAAGCGATCCGCTGCCGATGCAGGTTACTTGTTCATTTTATTTTCCTGTCCCGTCGTTGCGGCTGTGTGAACCAATTGGCTTCTGAAGTCATTATCATTCCGGCTTCCGATTTAAAGTTTTTCCCGTCGGCGGATTGGTCTACCCTTCTGACGTCAGTATTTTGAGCTGCCAAAGAGTTTCCTGTTGACCGTCGTTGGCTAGGTTTGTCAAGCCTGTAGGTGGACGAAGTAGTATCAGTGGTGCACCTGGCCATTTCTTGTGGATTAGCCGTTTTAATTGATTTAATTTGATGTTTCATTTTAGCATGCAGTCCCGGTTAATGATGCACGATTGATCAATTGGAGAAAAATCCAAAAGACTGCTCATATTTCCGCGGCGTGAAGATACAAATGGGAGACAGGAACTCAAGGGGCACAAGCTAAGGAAAAGACAAGGTTGATGATGATATAGGCGCGAACCGGACGACCTGCACGTTACTAAATGGCTCATGAGTGCATACAGATAACATATAGGAATATGAGGCGTTGAAGGACTGAAAGGTCACACGTATGGAGGCAGCCCAAACGATGTGCTGTTGTAGTTTAAATATTTGAAAGTAGAACTTAGAGAAGGAATTTTTCCTTGGAAAAAATTTGTAAACCATTTGCTTGTAAGAGGAACTATTTCGTTTTACAATCAGAAACTGCAACTTTTGCCTGCTGGAGAAAGCGAAACGTGGAATGTATCAATGTGATTAAATGAACAATGTTGAAGGGCAACTATTTCGTTTTCAGCTGTGTTTCATTAACTGTGAGAGTGTTTAACTTCCTGAACCTATGTTCTTGTTGAATGTTCCTCAGTATATTTTGAGATGTTTTCCACCGTGAGTAATAAATGTTGTCTCTAAACAATTGGCTATTTGGTTGTTCAAATATCTATAATTGTTCATGTGTATTGAAAGAAGTGTCAGCTATCTGTAACTCTTCATAATGCATCTACAGAGTATATTACTCACCAATGAATGATAATCCTGCTCCCTAGGGATAGTTTAGGTAGTTAGTTTTAATTTCTTGTTGTATGTGATTTAGATGCTTGTGAATGCTAAGACGAGAGGTAAGAACCTGCGCATGACGTTGTGAATGCTCCTTGCATCTTATCGCCCTGCATGGTTAATTAGGCACTTGCATATCATACATTAAGTCAAAAATTACAAAACTACACGGTGGACCGGGCCGCAACCGGTAAAACCTTTTTTTGTTACTTTGACCTACGGTAGCCGGACTGCAAACTGGACAGATTCCCCATACCAAATAGTCACGGGCTAGTTGGGAACGTTGAGTGGGGAGAATCCCTAACTGTTGTTGCCTGCAAATTTTCGGGCATCAACAGAACCATTGAAACTTACATTTTAGAGGTAGAGTAAGCCTCCTAGCACATTGAATTCGAGCGCTTGGAAGCGAAGAATGACACATAGACTTTCAAGGAAGCTCCAACTTTAGGATGATTGCAATTGATCTCTAGTATGGATGAGCCTTCCACTGGATGGAAAGATTGATAAGTCTGGGTGTGCATCTAAGGAAAGCGATGGTGTAGGAAGGCAGTGCAGGCGGTGGAAGGCAGTTCCAGACACTGGAGGTTGGTGCTTTGGAGTTAGAAACTTTGTATGTTAATTTAATGCTTTCTCTAGAAACGAAGAATTTAATCGTCGGCCCCGACAATAACACATCGAATCGAATAGCCTATGACATACCGAAGAAAATGAATTAAAATAATTTAAAAAATAAAAAAATAAACTCTAATGTAAACTTTAGAAAAAATAAAATAAATTTGTAGTCAAAGCATCAACTAATAGGGTTGACTGAGATCGAATAGCCGATGACATACCGAAAAAATGAATTAAAATAATTTCAAAAAAGAAAAAAATAAACTCTAATGTAAACTTTCGAAAAAATAAAATAAATATGTAGTCAAGGCGTCAACTAATAAGGTTGAATGAGATCGATTACAATTTTACATTACCTTCAACAGGTACAACAAGTGGATTATTTCCATTAAGCATCTCTTACTAATTTCTAAAAAAACATAAGCAAAAATGAACATGCACTCAATCCACTAATCAAACATTTCCGTTAGACTTATAAATAATACAAGATGTTTCACATATTTACAAAATGAGTCAAACATCTCCCTTAGACTTAGGGATAGTACAATATGTTTCACATGAAACATATTTATATAATGAGATAATTAATAGTTTATCAATGTGACTTGAAACTTATTCATTAACTATATCCTTACACTACATAACGAGATCAATGATAATTTATCCATGTGACTCGAAACTCATTAATATGATTACAACACAAATATAGTTTTAAATAATATATATTCCAAGTGAAAAACCAAATGTGTTCCATATTCAATATCTATTATATTATTATTTTGAATGAGTTGTTTAAGGACTTAATTTCATTGTTGTTGCCAATGGTGTAAAATATTTAATTAATTTTAATATTATTTATATTTAACATATTACATGAACAATATCATTTATACCATTCATAAATGTTTTAGAAAAATCTTTAAATTTATGTTTTTCTTAAAAACAAGTTATGATCTTACTAAATCAAATATATTTTATTGTAGTCCTACATACAAGTTATTAATAGCACAATTAGTAAGAGTACTTGAATGCTGAAGTTCCGGAGACTCTAAAACTATTTAATCATTTAAATAATTATATGGCTATTTAAGATGTTACCATGAATGAAAAATAAAACTACTTAATCATTTAAATAATGTTATGGTTATTTAAGATGTTACCATGAATGAAAATTTTTGTTACTCGATGAATGTACTTCGATTTTTTTCCTCTTCCGTGATTAGAGTGGGATGCCACATTGAATGAAGCATTTTGTTGCTTAATGATGGATGCTATTTAGATGTGGTCCTTCTCAGATGAAGTTGTTAAATGCAAATAAGTTTATGGTTTAAATATGTTACAAATGACATTGTTGGTAAACATAAGGTGTAATTAGTTGCCAAATGTTTTTTTAAGTAGAACAAATCAAATACAACAATTTGGAAGCGAAAATTGACACATATTTAGAAGTAAAACGTGGTGCAAAATGGGATACTAAAATGGTAGCACAAGTAAATGCAATATTGGATACTAATTTGGATGCAAATATGGTGTGAACATAGATGCAAACATATATGCTAACATGGTGCTATTAAGGAAGCAAATATGGCGCTAACGGGGACGTTATTTAGGAATAAAAACATATGCTCTCTAGGAAGAAAAATAGGACATTATTGAGGAAGCAAACCTCAACGTTGTTTAAGAAGCAAAGTTGAACGCTATTCCGGAAGGAAAAAAATAGACGCTATTTTGGACGTCATAAAGGATGCTATCTAGGAAGCAAAACAATACTTTTTTTGAGACGCTTTAGGTTTTGTCCATGATGTGTCTCATTTAGCGTCTAGTTTGACTACCCAATGTAACAAATTACACAAAAAAATAACACTAATTCAAGGATTAGTTGTAGAGTTGGTTGTTGCTTCCACTAATAAATTTGAAAAGGCGAACCTCAAATTCCATCTCTATCACTGTGAAGAAAGTACTTCCCTACCTTTCCTGATGGTTTATAGGTTTTTTTTGCCTCTGTTTATTAAAAATTGTTCTGATAGTTTATGAGTTTTTTTTTGCCTCTATTTATTAAAACTTGTTATAACTTGTTATAGCATTAAATGGCATGACCCTAAGCATTTACTTTCATTATGTTTGTAAAATCGAAAGGGTGCAGTCCACAATTTTGATCTTTAAACTGATTATTGAGTAAAGGGTATCCTCACTCTCCTTTACTCTTCCCTTGGAGAGAATATTAGTCCAGTAAATTCCTGTATATCACATCTAGATGTCCATTTGCGATGGGTTAGGCGATCTTTTGTGGATGAGTCACCCTTTGCTTATACTCAAAAACTGGTATATATATATTATAATACTGGATAGTATTCGTTGTTCTACCTCTCTTTAGAAATCCAAGTATTAATAATTAATAAAGTCTATGATCCTTGTGATAGTGGGATGGCTAGAAGATGTTAATTCTATGAAGAACTTTTTGTTCGCTCATTGTAGAGAGATGAACTATATATGTATAAATTATTTATTCTTATTTTCCTCTAATAAAAGCCTTTCCTCTGTTGTGAGAAAGCAAGCAAGACGCTCTAGAGTTATACACATTGTTTAACATATGGAAAGAGTAACCTCTCTTTGGAAGAGAGTCGACTCCATACAAACCTTTGTTCTTTGGCAAAATCTAATAGGAGAACTAAAAATTAAATAATATATTATTCGTTGGTTAGAAAGATTTTTCGTGAGCAGGAATCCAAGTCCTTTTGATATAATTTAACGTTGGATACTAATGGTTAAAAGTATATTATTGGTTAAAAGTGTAAAAGTTCTATGCATGATTTTATTATGAAAATCTATTGTATTCACTATTATTTTATAACTATTTTTAACTAATTATTAAAAGTGATGCTTTAATAGTGTAAAAGGTTAAAAAGTAATACTTAGGCTAAATTTATCTATTGAATATTAAAAGTTGAAGATTTGAAGCTAATATTTATTATTTAAAAGTAAATTGCGTTTTTTTTTCATCAGAAAAAGACAACCATATATATTATAAGGTCGTATCAAATAGACCAACACAGTGACATCCTCCAAAGATTCGAAGTCAATATTTATTATTTAAAAGTAAGTTGCATTTTTTTTTCATTAGAAAAAGACAACCATATATATTATAAGGTCGTGTCAAATAGACCAACACAGTTACATCCTCCAAAGAGTCTTTGAAACAGGTAAGGTGTACCAAAACAAAAGACATCAAGGTCTCAAACAAAGCATCCCATCTTCGGGGTCAAAACAAAAAACTAGACATCATCCAATATCGTGAATCAATGGCAAAAAGCCATAACCATACAGAGAAAAAATCCATTACTATCAGGTTGCAAAATCTACATGCATATCAGGCAAAATAGTGCAAGTAAACCCTTCCAAAGGGGAGACATGTCAAAAGATTAGAAACATTCCATAACCCCCTCCGCTAAAAGACCATCACAAAAGAATTTTGACCAGAAGATCGAGCTTGGCTCTAGTAGGAACGCCTATTTTGAGAGAGCATCAGCCGCAGAATTATATTCCTGATGAATATGATGACATTCCAGAACCAGGTGCTCATCCAACAAACTTCTGACTTTAGCAATCTAATGCGACAAGGGCAGAATCCGGAGAGCACCTCTCTTCATGGCCCAGTCTATGATTACTCTGGAATCCCTGTGTTATTTACTTATTAGTGAATGAAGTATCTAATAATATAAAATGTTATTAAATATATTAATGGTTAAACTTATTTAATATTTAAAGAGTTGTACTTAAAGTTGAGTTCGAGTATTTTGTAAAGTTGAAAAAATGAGATTTAGTACTAGGAAGCCAAGCATATTGTGTGACAAGACAAGTTTTTGTTTAAGGACTTAATAGTATAAAGTGGAGATGAATGTTAGTCCAATTACTGATTTTGCATTGAGAATAATCGTGAAACCATTATTGAGATTGTGTTGAAGAATCTAGATTATTTTAATATTTTCCGTCTTAGTGGATTCGATTTTAGCTTGGGGTTGGCATCTCGGTAGGAAAACATATGTCGAATATAGTGCCAATTGGTTGGGAAGAAAGTCAAAGTCAAGCCTTCAACCACTATGTCGACTTGTTTCAGTTAAGTAATTCACCAAAATTATGTGCCTTTATTCATAAAGTTTTACACTTGAAAGATGATTGTGATAGATGTGTAAATTGTATGGAAAGATATGCTAAATGATTGAAAGAGTGCCCATAATGCTTAAAGGATTATTCTATTGCTTGAGGTGTAGGTAAGTTTTGTTTGACCATTAGAGTTTCATTAAGAAAAGACTAAGTTATAAATATGCCTTTGTCAATGACTAACCACATGGAAGGTCATAGTGTAAAGTAAATGGTTATCATATGGATTGTTATTATGTTGGACCAAGTATAATTCTTTATGTTGACAATTTGTACCTTGACTAAATAAGAGAGAAACAACTTAATAACCACATAGTTAGTTTAAACTTTGTACTAAAAAAGAGTTACCAATGGATGAATGCTATTGCTAGATTAATTAATAAGAAGAGGTTAATAAAATCATGAAGTTTAACCAACTGTCAAATGTTATAGGTTGGCTACATAAAATGAAGAGTTCTAAGTGTACTATATTGATTATAGTAGGTATCTTAAAAGAGATCGTGTTTATATGTTTATGTGATGTTGGGATTTTAAATAAATTAGTTTCTTGGATAACATTACTCTACTGCTTGGAGAAGATAGTGACTTATACCTCTTTAACATAAAAGTTACTCTTGAATAATTGAAGGGTGCAATTAAATGTCTTTTGATATATTAAACTCTTACTCTCTATTGATATTAAAAGGGATGTATTTTGTTTATGATCTAAATAATTCCAACTAATGTTTTTGATTCATTGAGATGAAATAAAACGAAAAAATTATACCTGGTTTCTTGATTTAGCAAAAACTAATTTAAGTATGTTATATAAGTAGTGTTTTTCTTTTTATTTATCAACATTTATTGTGAAAATCAAAATTATATTATTATACCAAATTTAAGTTTTTTTTCTTGTTAATTTTAATGAATCCCCATTGCCATGTTATGGAGTGAAGTCATAAACCCATTAAATATATCTAAAAATACCTTTTAAACTTTCCATTAAGTATATCTAAAAATACCTTTTGAGACTTTAAAAAAAAATTAATTCTATTATTAGTTTTTAACCTTCCTTCATAGTTATCCCACTTTTATATGAGACTCCCTTCACCTTGTATTAATATTCACAAACTCCCTATATTACTGAGTGCTTTCTTATTATTAGACTCCCTCCACTTTTTATTAATATTCACCAACTCCCTGTCCCTTTTCTTAGTAGTATTAAACTTCAAATACTTAGATACTACGGTGAATCCATGGTTATAAATGCCTAACTCTATTATTAGTAACTAAGATTGATGTTCCTATTAATGATGTGCATTTCAAAGTAATACGGTTACAATTTAAGTTATTAAAGCGTAAATAAATTGTTGGTAAAGGTAAAAGTACTATTTTTTTAACATGTTAGCTCAATTCAAAGTAATATGTTACAATTTAAGTTATTAAAGTGTAAATAAATTATTGGTAAAGGTAAAAGTACTACTTTTTAACATGTTATCTCAATTATTAAAGTAGGTGTTTTGAATATTAAAAGGTTTGAAAGTACATGTAATTTTGTTTAAATTAAAATTGTTTATTAATAAAATTATTAACATAAAATTATTGTGTTAAGAAGAATATGTATAATTTAGTATTTATTATAAAGTGAACATGTATCACTTTAATAAAATAATAAAATATTAAGTAAATAAAATTTTTACATTATCTATCTTAACTAAATATTTAAAATAGTATAAGAGATAAATGTAATTTGGTCTTCAACATTAATACATGAAACACTAATAAAATCATAAAATACTAAGCAAATAAATATTTACAGATTTAAAATAGTATAAGAGAGGAATGCAAATTGATACTCAACATTATGAAACACTAATAAAATCATAAAATATTAAGTAAATAAATTTTTACAATGTTAACTCTATTAAAACCAAAAATACATATAACTAAAACTTAGATTAAAATAAATCCATCTTAACTCTTAACTTACTAAATTTAATAAAAAATCAAATTGATTAAGGTCCAAACTTTTCCTTTCATTTTACATTTCACAAAAGTTTTATAACTGGAAAATTTAATAAAAAATCAAATTGATTAAGGTCCAAACTTTTCCTTTCATTTTACATTTCACAAAAGTTTTGTAACTGAAAACATGGGTATATTCACAATCAAAATAAATTTATACTAATAATTTTAAATAAATAAATAAAATCACATCTCAAATACTTTCAATTTAATAAATGCCTAACTCTATTATTAGTAACTAAGATTGATGTTCCTATTAATGATGTGCATTTCAAAGTAATACGGTTACAATTTAAGTTATTAAAGTGTAAATAAATTGTTGGTAAAGGTAAAAGTACTATTTTTTAACATGTTAGCTCAATTCAAAGTAATATGTTACAATTTAAGTTATTAAAGTGTAAATAAATTATTGGTAAAAGTAAAAGTACTACTTTTTTAACATGTTATCTCAATTATTAAAGTAGGTGTTTTGAATATTAAAAGGTTTGAAAGTACATGTAATTTTGTTTAAATTAAAATTGTTTATTAATAAAATTATTAACATAAAATTATTGTGTTAAGAAGAATATGTATAATTTAGTATTTATTATAAAGTGAACATGTATCACTTTAAAGAAACGGAACGAAGGCAAAACAGGAACTAGGGGAGCGGAGCTTCTGCAGATAGGGTTTAGGTTTTGCTAAGGGCTTCGGCCTCCTGCCGCTCCTCCAGCTACCCTCGCGACCTCCAGATCGCCTTCGCGGCCCTTCTCAACGCAGCGACTGCCATGGCGACCTCCAGAACGCCCTCAAGCTCGCCCTCCGCCTCTAGATCGCCCTCGCGGCCTCCAGATCGCCCTCCGCCTGTTGTTGCAGCTGCCATGAACTCCGTGGCTGTCCCGATCAGCGTCGGCCCTCCTCCTCCAGATCTGGTTTCCTCCCTTGGCAACCTTTCTCTCAAGGACGTGGCCTCTCAACGAAGGGACTGCCCTTCTTTCAAAGAAGTGGCCTCTCGATGGGGGGAGTCCTCTGTTTAGCTCGCTGCGATTCCGGAAGCCCCAGCGATCTCCATCCAGATGCCGAAAGAAGCCCTGGAGTTTGCTTCTGAGTTAAGCAAGACTTCCTTGGTTTGCAGATTCAATGGCTTCTGGCCTAGCCTGGCAGACCTCCGATCCTGGATCTCTTCTGCTTGGTCCCCTCTGATTGATGGTGAGGTTGTTGCTTGCCCTTGTGCCAAGGGTTTCTTCGTGGCTATTTTTGATTCCGATGAAGAGAGATTCAAGGTTTCTAGCTCCGGGCCGTGGTTCTGGGGCAGAGCAGGGCTGTCCATGAAGCCATGGACCCCTGACTTTGACCCATCCACGGCCTCCATCTCCTCCGCTCCGGTCTGGGTGAGACTCCCTTCTCTTCCCCTGCATTTCTGGGAGGGAAAATCTCTTGAGTCTATTGGAAACGGTCTCGGGAAATTTCTTTGCAATAGTCCAGATGAGAGTATAGACCGAACTACGTTTGCAAGGATCTGTGTAGAAATGGACTTCAAAAATGGATTCCCAGCAGAAATCAATCTCCTTGGCAAGGGCTACTCTTGGACCCAGAAGATCGACTACGAGAATCTCTGCTTCAGATGCAGGGTCTGCTTTGAAACAGGGCATATAGCCCGTAACTGCAAGAAATCATCAGGAAAAAGAAGATTACCTCGAAGCCAAAGGCCCACTTGGTGGAAAGAAGCACCTCCAGAGAAGCAAGCTGAAGGGAAGACCCCAGCACCAGAGGAAGCCGATTCCACCCCCAAAGAACTTGCTCAGAGGACAGACCCAGTAGAAATACCTCCACCCACGTTGCCAAAACCAACCCAGCGAGTCTCAAGCTGGGCTGATATTGCCGATGCCGAAGAAACACAAGGTCAAATGGAAAACCATGATCAAGGCCAAAGCAGCGAATGGCAGACCGTATCAAAAAAAAAAAAAAACCCATCCAACATCGGACAGATGTAATGACATGAAGCCGATCTGGCTCGCTGAAATAGCTACCTTCAAGTAGCATTTAAGTTTGCTGCAAGTTTGCACGGTTATTGAATTTCTGAGTGACAGAAGCTCTCTCTTTTGATGTAATGAACCCAGTGGCTTGCCACTGTTTTTTAATACAAATTCTTCCAATTGTTATGGTCTAAAAAAAACATGTATCACTTTAATAAAATAATAAAATATTAAGTAAATAAATTTTTTACATTATCTATCTTAACTAAATATTTAAAATAGTATAAGAGATAAATGTAATTTGGTCTTCAACATTAATACATGAAACACTGATAAAATCATAAAATACTAAGCAAATAAATATTTACATATTTAAAATAGTATAAGAGAGGAATGCAGATTGGTACTCAACATTATGAAACACTAATAAAATCATAAAATATTAAGTAAATAAATTTTTACAATGTTAACTCTATTAAAACCAAAAATACATATAACTAAAACTTAGATTAAAATAAATCCATCTTAACTCTTAACTTACTAAATTTAATAAAAAATCAAATTGATTAAGGTCCAAACTTTTCCTTTCATTTTACATTTCACAAAAGTTTTATAACTGGAAAATTTAATAAAAAATCAAATTGATTAAGGTCCAAACTTTTCCTTTCATTTTACATTTCACAAAAGTTTTGTAACTGAAAACATGGGTATATTCACAATCAAAATAAATTTATACTAATAATTTTAAATAAATAAATAAAATCACATCTCAAATACTTTCAATTTAATAATTCTTTTGAGAGAGCCTTTGAGTAACTCTGGCACTCTAAGATCCATCTGCCTTGACTCTAATTGAGCTTTCCATAATCATCAAATAGACAAATAACTCTAGCAGAGGAGAGGGACCAACATCCTTTGAAGCCTTCTACTTCTAAGTACGTTGTAAGGCATTTTTCTCCGAACAAGTTCGGAAAAGCACTGTAGCTTTAGTCGTCTATGTGGCCAACCCTGCTCCTCCGCGTGTCCTCTTCGCGATCCGGTGGTCCTCCGCGTGTCCTCTTCTCGATCCGCTAGTCCTCCTTAAAGTTCCGCTGGTCCTCCGCATGTTTTCGGGTTTTGAGGTCAAGGTTTCTGGTCGCTGCCCTGCTCTGTCCTACAAGTTTCATTGTTCATGGGATTTGCCGTGACTGTTGAGTTTGTCAGAACCGCCCATTTCGTGTGCAGGTTTCATTGTTCATGGGCTTTGCTATGACTATTGAGTTTGTCAGAACTGCACTTGTCGGGCGGTTTTGGAGCGCAATGGGCCATATTTAGATTACAAGTGGGCTTAGTTGTCGACCAGCAAACAACTGGTAGGTATGCAGGTAGAACTAGGGATCACACAGCTGGGGAAAGTTATTCGAATCGGTCGCAATTGGGCACAGCTATTTCCAAAATAAATACATACCATATCTATCACAGTACCAGGTGGAGCTATGGTCTGGGCTTACACAGGGATGATATCATTCTTTCTTCCATTTTATCAGAGACCAGTGATTCAAATTGTTCAAGTTTGTAGATCGATGGAATTCAAAGGTATGTTGCATATAATAGTGACATCTCTATGTTTTTGCCATTAGATTCCTTTCATAATAATTATTCTGATGATGAATTACGGGCTTCTGAACTGGATCAGAGCTTGCGAGAAGAGCTGCTGCTGCAAATCGATGAGGAGGACGCAAAGGATTCTGGTAATGGTGATCTCCATCCGAAAATGAGAGTGCGAGATCTGCGAAGAACGCCGGAGGAGGGGAAGAGCCTTCTGTCAGGAGTATCAGTCGACATATGGAAGGGAACGGTGGTGGGTGTAATAGGGCCAAGCGGGAGCGGCAAGTTGACATTCCTTAGGGTGTTGAACAGGCTCTGGGAACCATCTGTCGACCCTATATTTCTTGATTATCACGATGTAACCAAGCTCGACGTCCTTGCTCTCCGACACCGTGTCGGCATGCTCTTCCAAACACCTTCCCTCTTCGAAGGTATGTAATTAATGAATTCACATTCATGTATTTCATGTATACAGGGAGGGGCATAGTTGCAGCAGAATATTTCCTTGTTAAAATTGCATTAGGTCAAATTACTTACAAACATGATGTTGGGGAATGGCCTGGTTATCCATGAAGTTGGGGAATTATCAAGGGATGGACCAAGGCATGAGTTGGTATCAACACAAAAGCTGAAGTGTCTTCTTTGCTGTGGGGCATCAATCATTTGCATGTTTTTGAGATGGACCAAGGCATGAGTTAGTATCAACACAAGAGTTGAAGTGTCTTCTTTGTGGTGCCAAAGCTTGGGGCATCAATCATTTTCAGGTTTTTAAGGCTGAAGTGTCTTCTTTGCTGTGAGGCATCAATCATTTGTAGGTTTTTGAGATGGACCAAGGCATGAGTTAGTATCAACACAAGAGCTGAAGTGTCTTCTTTGTGGTGCCAAAGCTTGGGGTATCAATCATTTTCAGGTTTTTAAGGACTCATAAGCTATTATCAATTGGGATTTGCTAGAGGTTCAAGTCAAGTCTTTGGAAATTCAACACTAGTTAACTAACTCCAAAAGGCCGATGAAAGAATTTTTTTCTATATCTTTCTTTCATGTCTATTGAGAATTGAATGTTGAAGAAGGAATTAGGTGTTGAGAATTGAATGTTGAAGAAGGAATTAGGTGTAATGGAAGGGAGACTGAACTTTTATCACTATGATGATAGGTTTTGTGTTCTATCTTGACACTTGAATATGTTCAACTAGTCAATCTGGTAGTCTAATGCTTTTTGTTATTTAAAGAACAAACCTGAAAGTACATTTCTGTATGTCGTTTTAGTATATTGCACTATACTTGGCCCAGAACTGCAGATTTGGAGGATTTTTGTTTAGATTGTCATCTACAGCCTCTTAATTTATAAAGTTTATCCAAGTTGTTTTTCATTCATGAAAAAAATACAAATCTCAAAATGCAATGATAATGGAAACCCTCTTGAAGCAAAAAAGGCAAATTCAAGGCTTGGAAGCAGAATGTTCAATGCTGAAGGCGTTCTTGCATAGAAGAATGAAACTAGGGTTTGTGGGCTCCCATGACAAATTGAAGCAAAAACGTAATAGGAAACAAAAATGCAAAGGGTTGTGCAAAGTTAAAAACAGCTGGAAGTTTTATAAGTGTTGTGTACATAGGATGCTTAAGTATACAAAAATGTAAATAAACAATATACAAAAAATAGCAGGGCGTATGTGTTATAGATACATGACTACACTAATATGCACAAAGAACTAGTGCAAATTACCTCAAGGGTTGAGAACAATTAAATAGAGCTGGTAGTTTAATAAATAGGCCAGTTAAAGACTGCTTAGACAAACAATAACGTAATTGCAAAGTACCTTATGTCAAGCTCCTCTGATTTCTTAACAGCTTCAGTGGATGCCTTAATAGCCTGGCGAGTCATACCAAGATGTGAACAAAAGCGCCTTTGTGGATTAAAAAATATGAAAACAAAATACTTAGAATTTCATAAAACCCATCTCATAGCCACATGCTTGTGGAGACAAAACCAAAAAAGTTCACACTCTTTTCAATTAACAAATCATAGAAATAGGAAAAGGCTGAAAATATTTGGTTTACAGCAATAGGAAAAAACAAATTCACATACCAGGAAATCCCCAGCATGGATGGTTCCCATTTCCATGGATTTCCCCATTTCCACCTCAAGCTGTTTCACAATGAACTCCTTTGCTCGACCGACTTCCTTTTTAGAAGCTCCATTTGCAATTGAGCAAATCTCAGAAATGTAGATGATAACAAAGCAGTCAACTATGCAATCAACAACAAGATGTAACATCCACAATATTACTATTGACCAAAAATAGGATACCTTTCACTGTACGAGGTTTATCCTCTTGTCTGCATGCAATGTAGAGGCAAGCAACCAAGACGACATCCTGATTTCTTCCCCTAATTGATTTTGAATCTTCCACCTTCTTATAAATTGCATTTTCCTGGTCCACAATGACAGAAACTCATAAGACCCTTAATAGAGAAGCTAAAACAATGTCATGGTCAAGAACAAATAGGACCAGGCATCGCTCTTGCATTTTAGAGTAAGTTGCATGATTTTCCATTCTCGTCATTTTTATGTAGAAAAGATCAAGTTCAGCATGCTATATGTTGCTTTGCAGACTAAACGTACACAAATGTTAAATAGAGTGGAGCATGGTCCACATTCTTTCCTGGGTTCTGACAGACTAAATCTAGATAATGAGTCTATTACATCCATGAATAAGCTACTGTAAGAAGATAGAGATTTGCAAAGTGCATGCAAAATTTTACTGCTTATCTGTCTTTAATGATAATATCTATTTTTTTTTCAATTTTGTCATTCTCATTTTATGTTATTTACCTAGAAATTTTGAAGAGGATCTGTATAACAACCATGCTCTGGTACAATTGGAGTAATGGGAAAGTTTTTTATTAAGAGAATAAGTTTTTAGCTGGATACACAGGACTTTCTGTTTATTAGTAGGTGTTGGGAGTTCTTTAACATGGGTGATTAAGAGCAGTTGAAAATGGAGTTCTTTAAAAGATGTAATTTTGGGGTATCTTTAGCAACATGCTGTTGGGTTATATCCCGTTTTTCATATTCATAGATATGCTTTCAATTTGGAATGTGGAACTATGGTAATCTAAGCACCTACAAAGATGATTATTAGGCCCAGGTTCCCTTTTGCTGGCTCTGTCCAACCAGTTTTAGGATTAATGTAGTTTTAATTGGAAGTGACACTACTCTATAGGGCTTGAAATTTTGTTTACTGTTTGGAAAGTACCATGGCTAAGCACTAGGTTACTGCATTATTGGTAATAGGTGTCACGCTATATTTCAACTTTATATTTTCTCTAAGATCGAAAGGGTGGTATTATTTAATGTGTTTGATTATACAACAGTGTTGAATGATGTTGTGTAACTTTGAATCTTATCCTTATTTATACACTGGTTTGAGAGGGATCACTTTATTGGCATTGTTTGAAATGTATGTTGTATTGCAGTCACTCGATTTTTCATAGTTGCTTCTTCTCTCTTGCAAGGTGTTATACATAGCATAGATATTTTCCACAACTAAAATTCTTACCTTATCCTGTAGTTTCAATGTTCATCCGGGCTTAACTATGATAATAATACTGATGTAATTGTTTCAGATAAGGTGTGTCAATTGCTCGCACTACTCAGACACATTTGATCCTCTTATTGATTTGAGTTTGGAAGTAGAGAATTTGAATTCAATAACAGAGGCATTAGATTCTTTCACGAGAGCAGAAAATTTAGAATGTGATGCCAAGTATGAATGTGAGAATTGCAAACTTGGCAGCTCTTTTTTCAAAAAAGCTTACGATTGATAGTGAACCTAAGATTCCTTCAATCTAGCTTAAACGTTTCATCAATACTGGGATCATTGGGAGTAAAGTACACAAAGAAATTACATATCCTAGAGTTTTGGACTTGAGAATCATTTTACTAATGATGAACAAGACAATCAGGTACTTTATCATTATCATTCCATTCGCATGTAATTTAAAACTAGTGTTTTCTTTGTCTGAAGCAACCTCTGTTTTCCTAATCTAGCTTTTGTCTGCAAATTGCAGGGAGATTTGAAATATGAATTATATGGTGTACTTGTGCACTTTGGGTGGACAATGTACTCAGGACATTACTAGAGCTTTGTACAAACCTCACCTGATGTCTGGCATAAGCTAGATGATTGGCAGGTTTCTTTCTCTCTCTCTCTCTCTCTCTCTATCTTGAGTGTATGTGGTATGTTTCATTGTTCATGTCAATGACAACATACACTAATAAAGATCTGGTACTATGCTACTTGCTGTAAACAATGAATGCAATTTTAAGTCATTCGGATAGTCAGACCATTTTTTTTTGGGTTTTGTGCAAGATTTGGTGTAAAACTACAGTTAAGTTATTAAAAAGGCAGTTATTATAGGCAATGGTCACACTCTCAGCCCAGTAAGAACACTTAGTTTTGTGTAAGATTCGAGGAGGTCTACATTTGTTATTTACCCAATTTGGATCCCAACCTTTACTTCTTTAATTGATAGAGGTGGTTGCACTAGATCCTATTTCATTTCCTTAACCTGTCCTTGCACCTTTCCATCCTTGAGTATTACATGGACAACTTACCTATAATGGAACATAAGTCCTACAGACTCTGCCATTTTGTTTTTATTAAGCCTTTAAGATCACGTGGACAACTAACCCATAAAAGTATTACTTTCAACAAATTTTTATTTCAGAGTGATGTTTGGGAAAATATAAATATTAAAAAATTTCACTGAAAGACAAACATAAAATAAAACCTCCAAAACACAACTTAGATGAAATGGAAAGTTCAAAATTCTCTAAAAAAATCCTATAGTGAATTTGATTCCATGTAATATCTCACTTACATCCCAGTCATCCCACACATGACTATATTATAAATATTCCAACGTAGCCTTTAATGGTCATTCTAATATTACACAAATAACATAGGTCGAGTCTTCAAGTCTTTCTATCCAAGTTGCCCTTGTTGATCCAAGAGAAGTTGTGTGCCTTGTTATCCAACTTAGTTTTCTTCAATGTATAGAAAGGATAATGAATATCGAGGTCGATAAAAAGGATAATGAGTACCAGGGTTGGTAAAAATTAGACAGCTTGCACATTTACAAACCCATGAACTAAACTGTTGGGAAACAAAGAAAAAGAAAAATCGAAAGGCTCTTGCATGAATCTTTTTGGAATCTGCTGTATATATCTTATCAAAGCGCAGGAATAAATTTTGGGACGTGAGCAAAGAATGAAAATAAAATAGAAGGCATAGGGCCTTCAAATAAGCATAAACATGCATATTATGACTATATGTTTCTATTCCAAGTGACACTTATCACTTATTAACAAACACATACATTATTTACAATATACAGAATTGTTAGGGTTATATGATTATTTGATATTTTTATATTTGCAATATGCATGGTTGTTATGTTCATATGATTATGGTTTTTTGAAATTTTCTATTGTCATGAGATATTCTTCTTAAAAGAATTAGGAATCTCTGTAAGTGTCTCTCTGGTTATTTTTTGTAGCTTGAATCAAAACAAAAGGCACCATCAAAGAAGCCACTAGAATAAGCTCAAAAATATAATCTGTTGTTACTTAAGAAATTTAGCAGCATGCCACGAGTTGATGGCATGGATACAAACTTTAAAATGATCAAATAATACATATTTACTGATGGCACATATCATGTTGAGGCCACCTTCGGATAAGACATAAGCAATTTAAAATATTGTAGTGCAAAGGGTTTTGGCATTGCAAAATCCCTCCCTCATTAAAACTGCAAATATAAAGAACACCTACTAACGACCTTACAACGTCAAAATAGAAAGAATGGATTTGATTCAATGAAGTAGTTCTAATCTTCTGCATGAGGCCCTCCCAGATGCCAGCGGGAATAAATAAACTTGGCATCCTGGGTAAACAGATCATTGAATCCCATTGACATAATATATACTGGCTTGCAAATGCATCCAATCAACAGTTACCTTCACAGCCAGGAACTCACTCTGATGCCAGATTGATTGGCATAGAATAGGAATAGGGCCTTGAAATTTTAAGTTATAAGTTATCATTCAGAAGCAGCTTCTGAAGACCTCCAAATTTTTTTCTGACAAATGAGAAGCTTTTCTTTTTCATTCTGAGCATCCTTAGTGTCCCTCTTCTGACAACTCCATCTCATGCCTTTGGCTAGATTGGAGACACTATTCACAAAATGCAGTGATTCACGCATTATGACATAGCCAGTAGGTCTTAATATACGGTCCATTTCCAACAACACATATTTCATCTCACATCTGTTTCACAAAACCCACATAATCAATCATGTATTTTTCCCTTATTCAATATAACTGGGATTAAATAACCAACATTTATGCAATGCACCGTGTTATATATATGATTAATGAATTCCTCATGGGTAGGATTCCTTGCCAATCCTTTAAGACTTAAGTATAATTCCTATGTACTTGATTAGATGATGTTAAAGCTTATATAATGTGGATTTTACAATTTACCACCAGTTTCAGCTACTAACAATATTTGGCACCACTTAATATCAAACTTTGTCCCTACCTGTGACTTTCTGCACTGAACAGACCATCAAGATGTAGGAGATCATAGGTTCTAGGATAGGTTGAAAATGCCTCACACCTGAACAACACAGACACAAGTGTATCAACAAATATAATGGTGTGAAGCAAACAAGATTTTTGAATCAATGTATCAAGAGAAAGCACCTTACCAGTCATTGTATGTACCAATTAGTCCTCGGTCATAAACAACATTCCAGGAATTAAAACCATAAGAGGAAACCACATTCATGACCCAAAGAGGATCATCTATTAGTGTTGCGGAAAACCCCCCATAAAGAGTGTTCATATCCATAACATTCCTTATTTTATCTGTTCCAAGATCAGGTACCAATGTCTTGTGATGATTAAAGCGCCCCACCTGATTAAGTTGTATCCTTTCTGAATGCACCATCACTGCCCCCAACGAATGTACAGACTCGCTTTGGAGCTACCTTCAAGTGTTGTGGCCACTTTGGAGTTTGTCCTACTCCTAAGTGTTTGAAATTTGGATTTGGTTTTACTATACAAGGTCGCATGGGAACATAGCATGAAGCATCTAGTTCAATGCTGTCATCACATTCAGGGGGGTAAACTGTTTTTTCACGGCTGGCGTAGCAACTACTTTCCAAAGACTTCTGCCACACAGCAATGTCATCTTTTTTTATTATATAGCTTATAACACATCTTGGTCAAAAGACCTTGAAGGGCATCAAAGTTGGCCTTCTACTTCTCTATGGTTGTGTTCCATCCATGCCATCTATTTTCATAGTTTACTGGTGGTCCAGATAGCACCCAGAAGCCTCCTAGCCATAGTATTCGATCTATTTCCATAAGGTAGACTCCACCTGAGGAGCAGAACTTCACTCAACAAATAGCTACCAAGCTCCCATAAAAATAAAAAATTGAAGAGAAATCAAGGATAATGTTGATAAAATGAAACAAATTCAAACACCTTAGTTGGATCATGTTCCCTCAGTCTGCCGGGAAAACTAAATGTCTCGTAAAGTAAGTCATTCTCTTACCAAACCAGATGGTCCTAGTGAACAAAACCCATTAAACTGACTAGTAATATCAATCTAGCACATTATGAAAATTTAAAAAGTATCATCAGACTTACCGAATACTATCCATGGAATGTGACATCACGAGTAGTGAGGCTTGTCAAATGCATTGAATGGATAAGGAAGCCGCTGTGTAGAGATGATACCCAACATTGCAGGAATACCCCGTTCAATTGAAAACTACACTTGTGCTTCATGATTATCTCTTGGTGCCACTGACACTGAAATAATTCCACGGTCCAGCAAATCACCACCCCAACTTGCAACCTGAACAGAAAGTAATCTCTTATTTAAACAAGGAAATGTTTAATTATACAGTAGATCTCACCTGTCATATTCAGATTACATGTCTACATGCATTTACATTAAATAACTTATCTTGGTCCTTATTATGCAAGACATGGAAATCTAAACATCATAGCAAGCAATAGCAATTACAGATTGGATAGATCTGTGATTTCATAGCTATTATTTGTTAAGAACCATGTGAGCATATGTATCAATCGAACGGGTCAGTTTTTAACTGTGCTTGAGAAGCTCCAGAGAAGGGAAATGATATTAATAATATTATTATACCCGAAACAAAATGGGAAGTAACACATTTTCTTATCTCCATTCTTTATCCTTATATTAGTCCAGTGCCACAAAATGACCGAATACTAACTCAATCACATAGAAAACAGTTATGTTGGAGTTTGAAGCCATTCAAATTCCCTTTTGAAAGACATATTGTCATTTCCAGGTAGGGAAAGCTACAAAATTAAGAAGAAATATCAAATATATATTGTCTATTTAAATATGAAACCACGACAAATTTCCTCTTTTAATCTATGGATAATTTAATTTAATTTATAGATCAATGTCTACTTGTTTCCAACAATGGCCACAATAACTGGAAAGGGGTACATGAACAAAGTATGGAATGGCAATTCATAGTGCATACCCTACACAGTTAAAGCCTGAAAACTTGAGAAAGACAAAAGGAAGAAAAGAGAGGGAAAGATCACATGATATCCAACTACATCTTCATCCTGCAATTCAAAAGTAGAGATATAAAGGGCCTTCTGTTGCCACACAAGTCCAAACAAATTGTTGAATATCAAAATCAGGTAGAATCCCTACAATATGGCGAGAGAAATTCAGACTAAACGCAGATAAAAAATCGACGGGATTTCTAAAATAATAGATGGGTAACTATGTAAAGAGTAAAAGTTGGATTCTAGATTGAGCATGCGTATGATTGAGATGCAAGTAATTGGGATCCCAGATTTCTGAATCAATTTCCCAATGTAAACTGAATGGTATCATGTAATGTATGAGAGACAAAATGAAAATGGCCTCTTTTTCTTGTTTCAAATGGGGACGACGATGAGGAGGACACCCTTTGGCCTCTAGTTTCTTTCTCTTTGTTTCCAGGAAAATGGTGACACGATGAGGAGGCCACCCTCTGGCCTCTGGTTTCTTTTTCTCTGTTCTAGGAAAGAATCACTAAATTCAACAATATCACAACGAGCCACACCAAAAATTTAACTTGAACCCTCACAAATAATTCCAAGAATTTAACTTGAACCCTGACAAATAATTTCAAGCCAAGTGAAAACCAAAAATCTAACAACAAATTACCTGGCAAGTCTAGCAAAATTTAACCCTAACGATCACAAAGAATAAATTCAAAACCATAATGTCTAATAAAGGAGCAGAGAAAAGACTTACAGTATCCATGGGTTGAACCTCGAGGTTGAAGTGGTAGCCTTCAAGGTTTTCATTGAAACCATCATCAGGTCTCTACAGGTGCTCCAAAATGTGAAATCCCTCCTCATAGCAAGGAAAAGAAGACTTTCGGGACCTATATGGACGACAGAACTTCAAGTCATGGGATGCACCTCGATATTGAAGTGGTAACTGCTCAAGGTATTCACAGAAACCTTCATCCTTCCTAGTGTCACGCGAGTTTAGTCTCTACAGGTCGCCAAGATGCGAAATCCCTACTTACAACATGCAAAAATGTGCAACACAAAGACTTCAGGAATAGTTATAGGGTAGCTCTGTACTTGTGACAATTACCACTCCTTAATTTGATTGATAAATGACCAATTGTACATGAACACATGGAAAGGGGTTTTCCACTTCTGTAGCCCTACAAAATTACCCTGCAAACCCGTGATGTTGAATCCTCCTCTGGCACATTCTAGTACAAGGCTTTTGTTCTTCAAGTAGTGTATGTAATATCCTCTCGAGTCTCCATGGATCGATCTGTGAAGGCTACAAACAAATTCCATAAAGAACAAGAAAGAAAAGGAGTAAAACTTCACAAAAGTTGTGCAAGAAAAGCATTCAAGCCCTGCTGAATCTTGGAAACCTAACAGTAGCAGATCCCATGCATCCTTCTGCTTGAGAAAAAGGATCGTGTGATTCAGCTTCAATAGCGGGAGCTTTGTTTGAAGTGAGTTGGCTGTTGCTTTTGACGTGACAGAACAAGAGCAGGGAGTTGTGTGGTGAACATCGATCAGTAACCGCGAACAAACATAAAACCCATCAGACAACCTAGATAATTGTGAACAAACCGAAAAATCTAGCGAACAACAGGACGGACACGCATAGAAAATTAGTTGGTTAGAGGGACGACCATGATTGGGAAATGTGTCGAAAACCCGACCTCGGAGAAATACGTCTTCGACGTAATTACTTTACATAGTTTGTCTTCTGTAAAATATAGTTGAGATTAACTAGCAATTTCCCCAAGGAAGGTGCAAAAATACGCCGTTAAGGTAGTTGTTAGCGGGTAAGCAAGGGAAAAAAGTGTAACATTGAAGTGAGCCAAAAAAAAATGGAGCACTTCAATGTATTGAAAAATCAGAAAATTAACAGTTTAACAGTACATTGTACAGTGAAGATGCCATTGCATGGGAGAAACATATCTGATGAAGAAAAGAAGCCAATGTGTAGTCATAATCTGGAATTTCTTGCTATCCATGTGGTTCCAAAGTTCATAATTGTGCTAGCATAGGTTGTCAAAGCAGCTTGGAAAACAAACATTTGATGACGGTTTATATAGTTCTAACTTCTCACATTAACAAAATTCCTGTTCAAGGAGTAGACATTTTGTCCATAATGGTACAAATTTGAAGACATTTCCTACACTTCACAAATACAGAAAAGAACATCAAGAAGAGTAAAAGCAAAGATTTTAGTATATATACATTTGATAATTCAAGGTAATAACACAGTATTAGTGAACACTCTTGACAGTGTATGATAAGTAGCCAAACTAACGACTATCAATCCATCATACATCAATTGACACAATTGAAGACAATATCAGTACCCATGATATTGTTTTAGATGATACAATGTGCTTCCAGCCACGATTCATTATCATCCAATCCATCAATAGATGATTGAAACTATTGCAAACAAAGTATTTATCAATAATTACATCTCTAGCCAAAACCTGTAGATTCTGGAATCTTGACAAATCTGCAGATTTTGGAATCTTCTGCAGATTTCAACATGTACCACTTCAAAATTCCAACATTAACCTTTTTTAAATATTATATGACATCCCTATGAGCCCTATGCTTGCTTTTATATAAGAATTGAATTAGAATTATAAGGGATAGGTGACTGCCACATAAGTTTCTTTTTTCTTATTCTTTTGTTCCCACTTCTACCATTACACCAAACTCTTTGAGGTTCTCTCTCATTTAAAAATCTATTATAAAACTTAGAGACATGGTGAGGTTTTGCCACCATATTTGTGTTTTATATAATTTTAAGTATGTGTAATGGTTTTTGTAATTAATCATATAATATTCATGAGAAGGCTCCTCTTCCTTATGGTTGAGGTTTCATTTCTTCATGATGGACCATAGGTATTATCACTTTATATTAACATATGTTTTGTAAGTATGCTCCACCGATAATATTTTTTAATAAGACATTGAAATATTTTAATATTGATGCACGAGAATTTCCATTGAGGAATACATTTGTAACCTAGAAGGAGGTGTGGGTGTTCCTATCTCTAAATTGAAATAAAGAAGGATAGAAATCCACATTAAATATACTACTAGCAATTGCTCGAAAAGGTGCAATATAATGTCGAAGGGGAAATTGAATAAACATATAAATTTAATTGACATTAAATATAATTGGTCTTTAAAATTTTTAAGTTGATTTAAGTTAGTAACAACATTACAACTTTGGTTGTAACTTATTATCTTATTAAAATTACAATTACTTATCAAATATATTAAAGTACGTTAAAAGAAGAGATACTCTAGGCTCTTAGTATGTTTGAGGGAATGTCTCGAAGAGGCGTAGTCTTATGGAAATCAATGATAATGAGTTATGTGCAAAGAAAGAAGTGTAATGAGGTCAATACTCTTTTTTCAAAAGGGTATTCGATGTAGTAAAACTTAATGTAGGCACATTTGACATCCTTTTATCTGAGTGGGTCCACTTAGCTTCTTTGCAACATGGCACATATATCCATTTACTTACTAAGAAGTATTTTTGATATCTACATACTTTCACTCCCAAATTTCCACAAGTAAATTTAATAACGAGATTTTTCATTAGAACATTTATATTCCATAATGGTCTAGGGGTGATCCATTCAATTTACTCAGGTGTGATCCATTCAATTTACTCTTCTTTTTGAAGCTTCCAATAGGAGGAAGATCTTAATCCTCTTCCTAACCACATGTAGCTTATGAAATCTCCTAGTGAATTGGTTTATGATCCACTCCACTAGCCCATATCAATACAACTAGATGGACCAATGTTATAAAGAAAAAACAAGTAAGATATACTCACAAAACAAGTCACAATACTTAAGGGACCATGTAACTACTCTATTTCCATGTTCTACAATCAAGTTGTGCTTGTGTGCATTATAACATTAAGAAAGGATGTTAACCCTTGCATGAGGATTAACTTCATAATTGAATAAGCATGGCATTAAGATTACAACTATATACTAAATATCCTCACATCATCATCAATGCAATTTCTAGGGCACCTAGGTGCCAAGTAACCATTGTGCTTCCTATGTAAACCATTTATTTTCTCCAACATCCTAAGGGCTAAAGCACTTTAATATAGAATAAAATACAATATAGAAGATTCTTCATTCGAACACTTTTATAATGTAATAATTTTTAATCTCGGGTTAATTCCCTTTGCAATTACATATCCAATTGCTATAAATATGTAACTAACTATAGTGCTCAGTTGAAGGCCTTTTCTAAATAGCTTTAAAAGTAATATTTGCCTAAGAGTGATATATATACATGATTTTAAAGTTTATCACAATAGGGATAGGTTTGTTGGTCCAAAATAAACTTCAAATAAAAAAAAAGTGATTAATCCCTTAGAAATGCATTGATCCTAAACCATCGGGATATGTCCTTCAACCATAATACTTGCATAAGAGTGCATTGATCCTAAACCATGGGGATATGCTCCTCAACCATAATACTTGCATAAGAGTGGTAGACAATCCCAATTGGAAGGGTTGGCACACTAGATATAGTTTGGCTCACCAATGCCATGGTTACTTTACATATGGCTTGGATGTGCAAAATTTAACCACATAAAACAAGAAATGTAATCTGGAAAAAATGTAAGACTCTGCCATGAAACAAATTCCCATTATTGCCAAGATGGCCTTTAAGTTTATGATAATGTCAAGGAAATACAATCTCAATTTTGCGCAATTGCTGGAAATAATTAGTTTATGAGCAGTTGATACTTAGCAATGGCCTTCATTTTACTCCATATTTGGTAAGAGGAGAAAAGAAGAGTCCGATTCATATTGTGCATAAGAATATCAAACTCACTCTTTGCATAACCAAAAACTTTTGCATACATGAACACCTATCGAAGCCCTTACTCATGTGTGTAAAATAGGTCGAATTCGAAAAACAAAAGCAAGCATTTGAAAATATTTTCAATCAAAACACCCATCATGAATTTCTTCAAACCGACCATACAAAGACAAAAATATAAAACATATAATCCATTATATTTATACGATCATACAAACCAATAATTTAAGTAAGACTTAGCATCTTCATGACATCCCCTATGAAATTGTTGAAGTTGTAAGTGACTTTCATTGGAGTTTGAAATAGTCTCTAGCCCCAAATTCACATCGTTATAAGATAACAAAAGTTTGACTCAATCTTTATCCATTCCTTAAGTATGTTGATTTACACTTATTTTTATAATCAAATTAGGCTTTTCACTCTCCATTAATCTTCTCTTTAATGATATGTTTTCAATTAAGTTATTGGTGTCATACAAATCACATAAATAATTGGAGTAAAACTTAGGTTTGACATAAGAAAAGTAAATTGCCTTTAATTTGGTGAAAAACCAGTTAATCCCTCACATCGTAGAGAAAAAGATTATGAAGGATATGTACTATGCTTTGGTAACTCTATATTAGAATGTGAATTTATCCCATAAGATTATTTTGAAGAACAAGCTTATTGGCACATGGAAGCAATATGGATACTATGGTGAACTATTTGAAGAATGTCATTAAGAACTATTTGAACAATGTCATTAAGTTGAGAGATCAACGTGCAACCATAGAATACAAGCTTTATGATGTACTCAGTTGCAAAGTTTTTTTTTTTTTTGAAACAATGAAACTTAGTCCATGAGTATGGCCTTGAGATATTATATGGCCTTCTATATACACGATAAAACTTAATTACATTCCATTGATAAAAAAAATTAACATATTTTCTATTTTGTGAGGGGCATTCACTAAGTTTTTTCATATTTAGTTATTTTTTTTTAATAACGTTGAAGATTTTTAGATTTTAAAAGTTTTTACTGTTTTTAATTACATAATGTAAGGATTTTGGAAATTTGATTTTCTTTAAAGGGGCCATTCACTAAGTTTTTCCATATTTAGTTATATTTTTTTAATAACATTGAAGATTTTAAGATTTTAAAAGTTTTTATTGTTTTTAATTACATAATGTAAGGATTTTGGAAATTTGATTTTCTTTCTACTTGTGGTTGTTGTTACTTTTGGTGTCTTAAATTGGTATTTTAAGATTGAATTGTGTGAAAAATGAAATATATAAATAATATATTTATTTAAAATTAACTTCTGTATTTTACTAAATATTTATTTTTTTAATTAATGCAATGGCTTTGAAAATTTGAATTTTTTTGGTACTTTTGGTCATAGTATTTGGTGTTTCAAATTGTTATTCTATTTTCACATATATATTGATCGTAAAATAATTATATATTAAAATGAACATGGTGTTTTAATTAAAATTTATATAGAAAAATATTAAACTTAAAAAAAAATTAGCAAATGACACCTCAAGTCAGGTCCTTACATTCTCCCCCATTTGAATTATTTATGTCCTCATCAACATGATCCCATTGCCTCATTTGATTATGGAGGTGTTGAAGGTGAAGAGATGCTTCTGCAATTTCCACATTCGAATGCAACTCTAATACCAATTCTCACAATGCTAGACTTTTTGTTATATAGTATGTGTTATCTTAGCTACCACTTAAAAAATATTTATTAGCGCAAGACATGGTAAATCCAACTATGTGTAGAAATTTGAAAGTATATTAGCCAAGTGTGGTAAATGTGACTCATGGAATAAAAATGACATCACTAATCTATTTTGAGAGTAGCAACTCCTATAACTCTACTTGAGCAACATGCCAAAGTATAAAATTTTCATTGGTCCATATGCTAGTACACTGTCCTAACCATATTACAATTTGTGACCCTCAATTCGCTCACTAAGGTCATCGAAATTGTATAGATTCACCATGCAACCTTAGTCATGTTTTCTTGACATGCCATTGTCAATGGCACCTCAAGTTAGGTCCTTACATTTTACCCAATTTGAATTATTGATGTCCTCATCAACATGATCCTATTGCGTTGTCTGATGATATAATGGCTAAAGGTGAATATATGCTTATTCAATTTCCACATTTGAATGCAATTCTAACACCAATTTTCACAAGGATAGACTTTTTGTTATACAGAGTGTTTGGTATCTTAGCTACCACTTAAAAAAAAATATTAGCACAAGACATGGTAAATCCAACTATGTGTAGAACATTTCAAGTATATTAGCCAAGTGTGGTAAAAGTGACTCATGGAATAACAATGAAATCAATAATATATGGGCTACTAATTCAAGTGGGGATGGTTAATAGTTGAAAGGGGGTGGAGAATGGTCAAGGGTCTAGGAGGATGTTGTAAGTTTGAGTGAGTATGGTTAATAGTTGAGAGGAGGTGGGAAGGGTCAAGGGAATAGGAGGATGTTGTAAGTTCAAGTGGAGTAGGGATTCAGAGAAATATTAGGAGGAGAAGAGGTATTGAAGACATATAGGGTTAGAATCAGTGCGTGAGACTTGAGTGATGAACGAGGATAAAGTGTAGCGAAAGAAGTGGGTGATGGTTTGATGAGAAATGGTACTGGTGAATGGAAAGGTGGATACAGAGGATTAAAGGGGGAATAGGGTGTGTTTACATAAAACAAAGAATAGGGGTCATAATGAGGTAGAGGGTTGAGGAGAAGGGATACATTGAGAACATAGAGGAATGGAGTATAATAGAGATAGAGAGAGAGATAATGATGTAGAGAGAGTGCGAGAGATAATAAGATATAGATGGAGCAAGGGGAGTGAGGGAGGGATGGAGATAGAGTGAAGGAAAAATATAATGA
>LPNX010101646.1:298096-311534 GCA_001517045.1 Pseudotsuga menziesii | reverse complement strand
AGTTGTAAAGAACATACACTTTTTTTTATGTGCACCTGCACTTTAAGAATATTATATGAGTATATATTGATTCAATTATGTATAATATTATGACATCTGCCAGAAACAGCATACTCCAGTGATTACTCATTTTGGACCAACGAAACAACCATCTCTGAATATTTTTGAAGATGGGAAAAGTACACAACAAAACAAGCTTTCTGAAGATATTGTAAAGTGCTTAATGAGTATTTTTTTGAATCTAACAAGGCCATCGTTGGAAACCAATAAGGAGACACCATCAATAGCTTCACGGTCAACTTTTTTAAGTGTAAGCCCAAAAAGCTATGGCTCGAGAAGCACTTTAAACTGTAAAATACCTATGGAATATTCAGAAGAAATACATTTCAAAGATCCTTATGGTGTTTGTTCTGAATCAATTCTGAGAGATATTGGTCCATACAAACATTTCCATGATATCTCTGCAATCTCATTTGACTTGGGTCGGCTCCCAAGCTGTGCTTCTTTATTCAAAAGATTGAGGTGTGTTTGTCACTTTATTGGAATACCAATAAACATCTTTTAAATGCTATTTGGCCAAATCGTTCACCTGTACTAATTCCTTTACTGTAAACAATCTTGATTATTTGTGTTGATCATTGAAAGGTCAATTAGAAGCCCTTACAACGTTTCCATTCTCATTTAGTCATTTTTAGGTTTGGCCTAATTTATAAGTCTCTGCTTTTCAGATTTCTTGTGAGAAAACTGTGTTCTGGAGATGTAAAGGGCTTCACATATCAGCAGAAGCTAGCCTTTTCGATCAACATTTACAATGCCTGCATGATGCATGTATGATGGTAACATAACCCTTGATTTACATCTATAGCTTCTTTTTTTTGCTATCACAACAAACTCATTAATGGGCTCTCCCAGTTTTTGTCTATTGCTTTCTAAACAGTTGATCTTCACTTTAGGATGCATCTTCTTGTGACTAATACAAATTTAACTTTTACACTTGAGAAACTTTAGGCCTTTGTTGAACATCGAATACCAAGCACCCCTCAGAAGGTTGTTTCACTCATGCGCGAGGTATGATAGCCAAAAATGAAGAATGCAATCAATTCACTTTATTGCTCCTTTCCTATAGTAGTAGTTTCCTATATCAGGAAATAAGATTAGGAAATAATTTGTAGAATTTCATATTGCCATTGTTTTGCAGTCATTTAATTTTTGTGAATACTGTGATGGGAGGGTTACACATAGTCCTTAATGTTGGAGGGAAGTCGATGAATGCATTGGCTATTGAACATTTCATACTTTGACCACCCTTTCACTCAAAAGATGTAAGTTTGTTTATGTAATAATTTTCCATTTCAGAAGAGATATTTTAAATTCTTCCAATTATGTATCTAAGTGACCTTCCCAAGTTGATTGAATGCTAGGCCTATTGAAAAAATGGAAAATCTGAAGAGCAGACAATGATGCGCAGTGTTTATGGTTTAGAGTGGTCTGAACCATTGATTAGCTTTGCATTGTGTTGTGGAAGTTGGTCTTCTCCTGCTGTAACTAGAAGCTCTGCACTTGGGCTTATGTGTTACGAATAAATCTGCCTATTGGTTCTGGAAATGAGCCTAAAAGAAAATGCATGGTGTTCTGCTTGAACCCTAAGCTTTGCAGCTCAAAATTAGAATGAATTTAAAAGGAAACATATAAATAAAAATAGCTGTCTAACTTGCATGGAAATGCATATGGGTTTGCTAGACTCTTTGCAAAGTCAATATCTAAATGTGCAAAAATGGAACTTGGAATGCTTCACATTTGAAATTGCTGCAACTTGGTCAATTTAATCTTGTAACTTGGTCAATCGGTGAAATTCTTATGTGTTTTCCAATGATGTTGTTTTTCTTATTAATAGGCTATGCTGGTTAGGCAATGATAGACACTAGACTGCCTGCTTCTCTCTTCTTCAGATTAGTATGTTTCTCTCTTCTTCAGATTAGTAAGTGGGGTTTGTATTTTGCTCTCTCTATCTTTGCTTCATGTTAATATTGGGGATTTGTATTTTGCTTTGTTATTTTCATGATAAAACAAAATTTTATATCAAGTTTAATTTGTTCTATTTCATTAATGGTTTGCAGTTTCATATCAATCCAAAGGAGCTAGACAATGAAGATCTTGCTTTCCTCTATCACATTGAGGCGTGTACCTCAGTTGGGGATCTCAGCTTGCCTCTGGTTCAGGAATTCCAGAAGCATCTGCTCAAAACCTTCTTCAATGGACATTAGGTTCACAATGAAAGTGCCAGCCATCAATAGAGCATGAATAGAAAAATAAATTGCATTATTGTAACAACCATGAGTCTAACAGCCATTATGGGTCCATTATTGGTTCTTGAAACCTTCTTCATTTAAAATGATGGTTGGTTGGACTGGTTGATGCTTTCATTCATATGTAACAGATACTTGTAAGAGTGATCCTGATTTTTATTTCTGATTTTTATTGTAAGAGTGCTCTTGAATAGCATTGGCATCTGCATAAACTCCCCTTTGACACAGAGTATATATATTTATTCTCCATTCACCTCTCTCAACATTGGCACACTTTAATGTTGCATTTTTTTTTCTCGCTTCCTAACATTTCGTAAAAACGGTACTCTTTACAAAGTCGAGTCTTTGAGTGATCCGATACGATACGGAATTGAACATTAAAAATGTGTAGTGAATGAATAGTTATTCGTTTGTGCAACTCCATAAATTCAATCAATGGCCGCGTGCAGGTAGATAATCATAATAATGCACACAAACAACCACTTTTCACTGTTTGATCTGAAACACGGAAACACGGGACCATCGTACTGCGAATATTAACCACACCCTTTACTCATTTACCTACGTCATCATATTCCCCTTGCTAACGCTCGCAGATCTGCAACCATCTCATTCTGAATCATCACGTTTTGAATAGAGCCAGCCACGGTCTTCCTTTGAATCCCGTGTCATGTGTCATGGCAGATACACGCGCTTCCTGCATTTCACGTTCTGTCTTTCTCTGCTATATATATTTACTTCCATATCTCAATTCCTCCACACTGCAAACCATTTATTTGTATTTGTATTTGAAATCACTAACTCCCACTACCTGCTACCACAGAGCTTCAACTGCGCGGCCAAATATGGAGAAGCCCTCTACGCAGGAGCATGGCCGTGCCCATGCTCGAGAAGACGAAGATCACGGGCAACAGTGCCGCCAATTTAAGGGAATCCGATTGCGAAAATGGGGCAGCTGGGTATCAGAAATTCGAATGCCGCGATCTCGAGCGAAGTTATGGCTGGGCTCATATCCAAATGCCCAACAGGCTGCCCGCGCCTACGACGCCGCGGTGTATTGTCTGAGAGGATCCAAAGCCAAATTCAACTTCCCCGATTGTGCGCCCGACATTCCCTCTGCCGCTTCTCTTTCCCGTCATCAGATTCAGGTTGCCGCCGCTAAATATGCGTTGGATCAACTCCCTTCCAGTCGGCCCTGTCTACAGAACATCAATAATATGGCGACGGAGGAGCCCTCATCGGCGCCAAGATTGGCTTCGATTTCAGAAACGGAGTTGTCGTGCGACAGTCATCAGATATTGGAGGAACATGAGTTGCAGGATATGTGGGAGTGTCTGTTTGAGGAATCGGACAGCAACAATGGCTGCCTCGGCCTCAATTTGGAGAGAATGTCGTCAATTGACGATGTGCTGGCCTTGGAGCTCAACCCCATTTCTAAAAGGCAGGACGAGCAGCAGGCCAACAACATCATCGACACCACAGAGTTGTGGAATTTTTGATAAATGTGGAGGAATATCCGAGTTCTCAAATCTCAATGACTGTATCTTCTCACGCTGCAGCGGGATCAGGCCTGGAATTTCAAATTTATGCTACCAGTCGTTTGTGTTTTTCATAACCTTCAATTTACGTTTCCATCAATGTTTTACCTGTCAATTTTTTTACCCTTTTATATATTAATTTATAATAATAAAAAATTATTTTATATGTTAATTTACAAAAATATAAAAGTTTAATACTTATATATAAACTAAATTAATAATTAAAACAATCATTATTAAAACATATTTTTGACTAATATAACTATAGAAATCATATCATTGTTAAAACATATTTTTGACTAATATAACTATATAAAGTATATGTAAAATTTTATATTTGAAAGCATTTTAAAACTTGGGAAAAATTAGAAAATTCATATGTTAAAATGTGGTGAAATTTTAAATAATTAAAACATTGTAAAATTGACAAAATCTGGCTTCCCGAAAATATATATAGATTTTTCAATAAAAATAAGTAAATTTATATTTAAAAAAACATATATATACATAATATAATGGCCAAATTTTCTTTAATAATTTTGAAGATTTTCAATTCTTTTCTTATAACAAAAGCCTTTAAAAACTTAGATTTGTTTCATTCAATAAAATACAGTTAAAAACATTAATTAATTTATTAGATAATTTTATTTAAATAAAATATTAATAGAAAAAAAACAATAAGTTGAATCATACTTAAACCAATGGGACGAGTGTGCCAAAGCCAATATCCATCATTAAGGAGGACTGTGCCAAAGCCAATATCCAGTATTAAAAAGAAGTCTGGAAGTAAAAACCCTATGTTTTGAAGGATCGCCGGTTATTGTCCTTTTAAAGAACAAAATAAAGAGAAATATGTTTTTGTTGAAAGCACCGTGGCGTGGATAAATTCTTTGTTCCACCATACTCACAGGAGCAAAGTTGAAATTGAAAAATTGCAATGAGCTCAATATACCATTCAAATTTCAGCTCCGGAAATTGATAAAGCCCTTGCCACCCAAAGGTCTTGACTTTGTTCACTACATGGGAAGCCTTGATTTAACACTGGCCTCTGCAACAAAACGATTAATGAATCCCGTCACTTCGATGATTAAAATCTTTGAAGCAACCGTAGTGTCTTCGTCGTTGTTCTCGGCGTATACTAAGTTGGAAGCTGAGTATGGCCATTGCAGATCATGTTGTTGATCGACCCAGCACCATCTCCTTCCATGTCGGGTGGCAACTGGCAAGGGATGCACCAGTTGAGGAAAGACGGCACATTTGATAATAGAAAATGGTTATCTACAGGTTACAGCAACCCATCACCTGACCTTTCGTTGAGCTCTCCCTCAGTGCCCCTTAATTGATTCAAATTACACTTCGTCTCATGAGCAACGAAGAAATACTCTAATCCACGTTATTGGATTGAATGTTGCACACTGGCCAAGTATACAATTTAGGTTTTATGTGTAGGCTTAAATACTTGCATAATGACCATCACGAGTCTGAGAGCTGAGTATAGAAAATCCAGCAGGCACAAACTGGAATCTTCTACCGTCAACATCGAGCCACAGAAACAATAATGACCAAAGTTATGATGTATTTAAATTTTTTGACGGGCTATGTAACTTAATAACTGTCAAATCTACGGTTTAATATTTTTGTAAAACCTAATTGTTGACGTGTCAAAAAAATTTTAGCGTGTCAAATACGGCAAGCCTTATTTTTAGGCGATCAATACTCTACATGTAGTAGAGCATTTAATGCGACGGCGGTCGCACTGTCCGTTGTGGGATCGCTCTTTGGAAAGGATCTGACGACGGATAGTGCAACCGCGGTCACATTAAATGCTCTACTGCATGTAGAGTATTGTTCGCCTTTTTTTTAACATGTCAAATACGACAAGTCTTTAAGACGAGTCCGTCCACTGTGAGAAACGCATGACATTCCATGACATAAAGTATGGTGATGTATATGATACATCCATGATATCGGTAAGGTCCTTTTCCGGCATTGTGTTTTCCGATCACGCATTCCAACATCTTTCAAGCCATTCATTAAAGGCCTCTGCCGTTTGTCTGATTTCGAAGATCGCTGACTTGGTAGCACTGTGTGATGGGACAGTTGTTTGCAATGCCGCTCAATTTTAATTCAAATTCAAATTAAACTTCTTTGATACATTTGCCTCTGACTCCATTCAAAATTTTTGGTGGGGTTGTAGTTCCCATGAATATTTCTCTACAATTCTGTGTGTGCTCCTAGTTGTGTTGTCTGTTTCAGGAAAATGGGATCATGCTCACTCTTAATTACTAATTGTAACTGGAATTGCCATGCCTGAGTTGCTGTGCAACTGACCAATGGCGTCAAAGGGTTGCCTGGGTCAGTTCTTTTCATAGCAAATCAGTTTGTTTCTTTACTCAGGGTGAGAAACGTAAAGGGAAATAATAGGCGGCTTATATGGGGCATATCAATCTGCCATCAATGGGATTTATTAGTAGGGGCTTCCAGGCTTTCAGATGATTTTGTATGCTCTATCCTTTCTAAGCTTCCAATTGGAGAGGCAGTCAGTTGCTCTGTTCTTTCTCAGAGATTGAGGTTTTTCTGCACCAAAATTCCCCAACTCACTATCTCTCGCGATCTCGTCCTTTTCGATTATAACGAGGTCAATGCTCTGGAGATTGCTATTCTCTCCAACCTTCTGCTAATGCATTCTTTAGATCTGAAGGCCTTTCACCTTTACTTTTCTGTCTATATTGATTTCATCGTTCCGTTGTTTTTACTGTTGAACTTGATACATAATCATTTTCTGCTATCTGGATGTCTTTGTATGGAGTTCAAGCACGCCAAGTTCCTGATGTTTCTTGTATGATTTTACAGAGTCTTACTGCAATTAAATGATTAATTTATGCTTTCGATGGAAAGTTTTCTTGAGGGCAGCAAGATGACTAGTTATTTCTTTGATATGGAAGGGTCAGCCAGAGATGAGATACCGCCATGTCTAGTCTCTCCGCTTTGTAACCTTCCAATGTTAAAGTTAAACATAACCACATACAGTGGTGGAGGCGAAATCCTTGCTTTGGGTTGCTTTCCTCTTCAAACCTTCGAAATCCAAATACCTCGATGTGCAAAGGAATGGGAAAAAGAGTGCACTGAAGAAGAGTGCGTCGAGCTGTTACCAAAACTGTCACATTTTAGGAGAGCTTCTTGAGCCGAGATGTATGTTAAAAAGTTGAATAAAATGATAGAATATGTTATTGTAAAGTGGTTCGTTTTTGGTTTTTATTTTTAGGTACAGGATGCCCGAACAAATCCAGTCCATAGTTTACGCTTCAGACATTTGCTCGCAGTTTTAAGTTTTTATATTTTTCAAACGTAATTAGTTATCGGTTTGATTATGTTGTGATGTTTCGATCGTGAAATCTTTATAACGTTTATTTTTATTAAATAACGTAATTAATTATGGTTGGAACATATTTTTGATATTTATATGGATAATGCGTGATGTTGTGATTCTTGAAATCTTTATAATGTTTATCTTTATTAAATGATAAAGTTTTGTTTTTTAAGTATCTATTTCCTATCCTCCACTCTTTATAATGTTTATTTTTATTAAATGATGAAGTTTTGCTTTTTAAGTATCTATTTTCTATCATCCACTTCCACTTACTTGGATCTCGATGTTACTGGATTTTTTTTTACTTAAAGAGTTTTTAAATGTAATTATTGAAAACTTGTATTTGAAGTTTTTAGGTATATTTATTGATATAGGAGTTTAAATATTCAAGTCTATAAGCATTAATATTTCATATTTTAGGTTTTATAGAGTGGATTAACAAGATTATATTCAATGTAGCAAGAATATAGTCTGGATTCATTTTATGATACTAGATGTTGTTATGTTTAAATAGATCTTGATTAAGATTTAAATAATCTTTAGTCAATAGGATATCAGCCTTTGCTTCTTTTTTTTTCATATCAGTTTTTATTTTTTTTGTATTTATGTTATACCATAAATAACTAACTATGTAATTGGATTAATGTTTATCTTTTATTTAATAGTCATCCATCTCCACAAAACTAAATGACTAGATGCACTTATTAACATTCATTAACCATTTTACTTATGGCTATGCTAGTATCTATGTTTCACATTTGTATAATTTTCAAGTAAAGTATATATTTATATATAACAACTTAATTATTAAATTGATAGTAAAGACAATTATTTATTATAAGTCTCTAATTGTCACATAATTTTATAATATATATTTACAAATTAATTTTCATATTTCTATTTTGAATACCATAAAAAATATTAACTTAATTTTTATTTATAATATTTTCTTTTTTAAATTAATTTTTTATATTTCTATTTTGAATGTTATATAATTTTTTAAATCTCTTTTAAACACATTTTATATTACATTTTAAACACATTTGATATTATATATTAGTATTTACATATCTATTTTTTATTATCAAATTAATTGTTGTTGTTTTGTTTGGTTTCAAGTGGATCTCTAAGCAATGGAATTGGGTGATTTGACTATTAATTCATGTTGTTATAATATTTAAATTTATTTGTTTTTGTTAAGTTTAGTTCTTTAGAAAAAGTGTTAATTTATAGCAGGAGATAATATGCAATTATTTTTTTACATTATATTGGCCATTTTTTCATGTTTTCACTTAGTTTGGTACATAGTTGTGGTTATAATTTTCCCAAGGTGAACCTTGCCATGTCATCTACCATTTAATGAATGTGTAGGATTTCATAATGGAGCAGCCTTAGATCTTTTAGATGTGGCATCTACCATTTAGCAAACATGCACGTGTATGGGTTAACATTGATGTTCTTATGGATGTTTTTTCTTTTTTTACTTGTAAAATACAGGTTGACGTGGAATAAATACATTAGATGCGTAGTTCAAATAATTTATGGAGTCTTCAAATTGACAGGTATACTTAGAAATTTCCTGTATTTATTTGGTTGTGATGGATTTGGGGAGTTAACTAGATTTCCATTAATGTAGTGATCTTTGGTTGTGGAGCTAGTTGGATGAACATCGATGAACATTAATGTGAAAACAATCCAATTCTGCTCTTCTTAAAGGCCACATTGGATACCATGGTATCGTGACAATTGGATGTTGATTTTGCATTTGTACGAGAAACGTTTTTCTTACAACAAATTTTCGAAATATCTAGTTGAGTGTCCAAATGTCTAATCATGTGTGACTTTTGGGTATGGAATCCTATAATGTGGTCTGTGACTTTGCATTCATGAACTCCTTTCTTGTCATTGTTTTCTTGGCCTACCTTTGGCATGTTGGAAATACCAATTAACCTCATAGGCCTCACCACTCAAATGAAAATTGCGTCCTTCCCCTGTTTCTTCATCTCAGGTTATCCCTCCACTAGTTTTCCCTATTCACAATGCTAAGGAGCTCAAATGGAAGCACTAAGCAATGAGAGATGATAATGTTCTTTAATATCGGCATGAACACATATACTAACAGAGAATGCGGAGATGGGAAGGAGGATTTTTGGTTGTTCGATTCCAAAGACCTCGATGCTTCAGTGTGGCGTGGTAGCAAAGGAGGTTGGATTCGATCTAGTGATCATAATGGCCAAGCACCTTGATCACTTATGCTTCTGGAAACAACTTACACCAATAATTTTGTTAGATACATGGGAAGAAGGTAAGGAGGTTTGTCAAGGATTTGGCAAAGGAATCCCAAGTTGTAGGGTTGGACTTAGATGTTTATCTATCTCCTTGGAACTACCTTGAGCTGCAATACAATTGGTTCTATTGGGGACACTTGCAAGAACTTCTTGCCAAGTACAAACTTCGTTCTTTAGCCTTTTAATTTGAACTATATTATTTTTATTAACACTAGCATAGAACCACATCTAAATCCAAGTTTAACATGTGATTTGATGTAAGATAAAGATGTTATAGAATAAGTTAAACATCAAGTTAAGACAAAATGGGTTCTTAAAATTGTTTCATTCTTTTATATTAAAATTATGATTTAGCTCCTATTGTATTTCCATCTAACTTCATATTTTTTTATCCATTTTTATGTTTAATAAATCCAAGATGAAGCTATGGTAATTTCATCTTCATGCATATTTGGGATTGTATAGTCATTGTTTGATTAATTATTTTGGTGTTTTTTTATGTGGGTATTTGTGAATGGATAGATATGGACCTATATTTAAGGTTTGGTTTGATGGTTTCAAAGGAAAAAATGCAACCCACATGAACTACGTGTTTACTGAGTGGTTTGAAATGGCGCATCAACTGTAGATCTTTGTGCAAACATATTCTCAAACATCAGTCTAGATGTGAGGTGAGTTAGAGATGAAGTTCGGGATGTTGTGCATTGGAGATGAAGCTGGGGTTGCTGGATTAACCTTATGGTAGATCATAAATGAATCTCCCTTGATCTCTTGAAGATCTAAGATGCCAAAATTATGGATAAGTTCCAACTTTCATATCAAAATGCAAAAGCAAATTCTAGTCATGATAATGCAATTTAGATTGTCAAATTGCAAGTTCCAAATCTTTAATTCCAATATTTTATATTTCTAGTATTTGTATGAACATGATTGGGTTTGGACCAAGTGTGTATATTGAATATATTCTCAATGAGATTTATTAAATCCATTGTGAATTCAAACAGATATGTTGACTTTGTCACACTGCCAAATCAAAACCAAAGGTAGCCAATAGTTTAAATAGTCTATTGAGTCTGAGTGCAAAAAACACATAGTTGAACCCGCTAAGCATGGGGTCTTCACATAGTGAAACTATTTCATATCTCCTTCATTCATGGGATATTAAAGAATACCCCTAATTTCACCAGATTTTGTTAAATACCTACCAAAATACTTTAGTTGATATCCTCTCCCAATACATATATCCAATTAAAATAAACCTATGTTTACAATATATTCCCTATTTTTTAAGATACCCCATTTTATTACCCCCCAATGTGTATAAAACCCCCATACCCTACTCCTCTCCCCCCAATACCTACAATATATTTACCTTATTTTTCACAATTAAAAAAACCCCTTTATGAATGAACGTGATAAGATATTGGTCAACAAGGTGAATTCCCTATGCCGCTAAGCTAGGCATTGGAGAAATTGCTTTAAATAGAAAGATAGCAACTAATGGAGGAAGGAGTAGTCCTTTTTCTGCTTCTTGGTCTTCTTGTGTGTATACTAGGTACTAGTAATTGGTCCTAACGAATGCACAAAATAATGTACTAAGAACTTAGAGGTTATCTCTTCAGTTTCCCACTTCTCAATACAATTGTCACTGTGGACAAATGGGTAAGTGGTTCCATCATAAATTTATATAATCATAGCTTCTTTTGTTTTGTTGGGTAAAAAAATTATTAACTATTCTAAGAAGGGAAGTTTTATAAACAAAACCGTAAAAAAAAATTTGGTTGATGGGTAAGGGTGCCCGTCAAATTTAACCCTTGCAAGTTTTTGTAATAAAACCACCCTAAATTTTTTAGATGTCTCGTCACTTTTTAGGATTGGATTCTACCATTTAATGAACATGTGAAACCTCCCTAGATGTCTCAGATGTCTAATCATGTTTAAGAAGGAGAGGATATGTTGCACCAAAGAGATAGCATCCATTAATGATGTTGTTGGTCAATCTCCAATGCATATGGCTTAGCAGAAAGCCTTATTCACCAGAAATACTCACCTTTAAGGAGAGCCTGTTAGGTTCCATACCCATTCACACCCATTCATTGCATGAGATATAGATGTTCATGGCATCCACAAGCTCCAACGATGAAAACATCCAATGTCCAATCCCCATGACAGTATTTATTGCTAGCATATGTTAGCACATACATTCAATGTCCAATCTCCCTGACAATATTTATTGTTGGTTGAAGACTATTGATCCTAGTTTTGTCATCATTTTCAGCTGTTAATTTACATTTTTGACATATGTTTTGTCACCTTTTGGCATATTTTTTGTCATGTAGCTCACTATTCAGACCCAGGTACGACTATATTTCGGATTTATGCAAATTATAGTTTGTTTCTATTATTTCACGATTTTATTAGTTAAATTGATGATATTCAAAGATATGTTAATGTATGGAATCGTTATTGCAGACCATAGTCTTCAACGAGCCAACGAACAGACAACACATCCACCCTAGATATGCGTAGAGCATATCCAGCTCATTGTTCATCCCGCTGAGCCAACCACGCACTGTTGATGATAGATTCCCAAACGTTAAAGCATGGAACGATCTGCAAACTGCCTATTGTCCATGCGTCTGGGTGGTATCACGATATTCATTCTAGAAGACTTGCCAGCATGCTCCTCTGCTCGACACCATGCCACCAGTCCACACCAAGGAGAACCTTCATGCCACATCACGCACGTTGGAGAATCAACGCATGAAGGAGAAGGAGGAACACTATGTGTTAGCATATGAACAGTTGATTGCAGTAATGGTTGACTAAATTTAGAGAGAGGTCGACCACTAAAGGGTCGACCTGCTCACCTCTGTAAACAATATTTATATCACCCTCCACGTGAGTGCTTAGTTAGCGAATTTTCATATGTAATCAGTCAATTTGAGAAACTCTGTAATACTATTCTGCACTTTAATAGAAGTTATGTTCATGATGTATATGATCGTGTTTGAGTAAGCATTTAGCAAGTTTCCACCCTGATTGCTAAGAGGGCCCCTCATCAACCGCCACCCTGATTGCTAAGAGGGCCCCCCATCAACCAACGGTTTCTATCTTGTGTGTATTTTCTTTATCTCCTTCTTGTAACTAGTATAGTTTCGTTTCCAACTTAATTACTGTAATTGTTTATGTCATTGTTTCTGGTAGCATAGATCACATTATAATGTTGTGTTGTTAATATAGCTTCATTTCCAGAGTTGATTAACTGGTTGCGCACATAGCTTTGTTTCCAGTTTACTTTACAGCTTTCCTTTCAGCCTTATGTTTGGTTTCATTGTTACAATTAAATATAATTTAGTTAGTATAATTCCATAGGTTTAGTTTTGTTGTAGTTAGGTTTGATTCTGTCAAATTTCATCTAAGTTTTAGATTTAGTTCAATCCCATTTAAGTTTGTTTTATTTTATGATAGGAAGTAGTTTCTTTTTATAACTATAGATTAGTATAAGTTATCATTTTACCGTGGATTCAGTTTTATTTACTTTTGTTTTGTTATAAATTCATTTAGTTATATTTCAATTTGTTGAAAAATGCAATAGATAAAGATGTCTTTAGAATTACGAATTAGTTTAAGTTACTTTACTGTTGAATTTGATCATTAAGTAGGGTTGCTTATCATTTCTTATGCATTTTGTTATCATGTGCATGAATCAGTTGATCTCAAAATCATTTAGGTTAACCATTTCTTAAAATTCTAGTGTTTTCTGTATACAGACTGTCATTCAGATAGCCTGTTCCGCTTGTCGTTCAGACCTACCTTCCAGTCTGTTATCTAGCCCTTCATTTAGCCTTTAGTGTTTTTAATCTGTTTTAAGCCTATTTCTTTAGCTTTTTTATTATATTTTGACTGTGGTAGTTAGAAAATAGTTATATCCTA
>LPNX010101646.1:278941-292753 GCA_001517045.1 Pseudotsuga menziesii | reverse complement strand
CAATATTTGTTGGAGGATTTGAAGGGATAAGTTGAGAGAAAAGTGGATTTGTTGAGGATTTTGACGGATAAGTTGAGAGAATAGTGGATCTGTAATTATGGATTCGTTATCCTGAATTTATGTATAAATAAGAGGGCTATCTCCTCATTTTTTTAGAGATCTCTCTAGTGGTGTGGAAGTAGAGAATAGTCTAGAGTTAGTCATAGAATGGATTTTTTATTGTTATGTAATGGAGATGATGTTGTAATGCAAATCCTTTTATTTTCCCATGTTAATTTGAGTTTCTTTCTTATGAATTGATAGTATAGATTTGTCGTGAGCTCACATTTATAATTTCAATCTTTCTTTACCAAGTTTAATTTATGCAATTTCATGTTTTCTGCAATTAAATTTATTTCACACAATTTCCTTCTTTTCTATATTAGATTTATTTTTATGTCATTTCTTGTTTTCATAACTTAAATTCAACTTCAATTGTAGAATAAGTTAGGAATACTCTGCCCCTGCATATATTTTGTCTATACCTCACAAGTTTACGCTCTCTCCGGGTTGACAATTAAATTGTTGGATATATGTTATAAATTGTTTAATGTTTTTCCACCAAATGTGCAAGTTTTTTCCACCAAATATGTTCATGATTGCATCAACTTTAACTTTATCAAGGTTCCATATGCATTATTCGGGATTCCATCACCTCATGACCACAAATGCGTCACTCACCAAATGATTCATGGTCCTTAAATAATGCTTGTGATATTCATGGTTCCGCCAACGTTGTTCAAGGTTTCTTAGTTGCACATGGTGTTGTATGCTTTGTACATGGTTCCACCCACATTGTTCACCGTTCCATCAAAAATTTTCATGGTTCCATCTACATTCTTCATGGTTCAATGGTCATTTACCATAAAGTTTGTTCAAGGTTCCTTGCATGGTTCCACCACCTTACCACCATCACTCATGTTTCCACCACTAATGTTCATGGTTCCATAAATAGAGCTCATGGTTCCACTTCCAATGCTCATGGTTCCATCAACAATGTTCATGGTTCCATAAATAGAGCTCATGGTTCCACTTCCAATGCTCATGGTTCCATCAACAATGCTCATGGTTCCATAAATAGAGCTAATGGTTCCAAAACAGTTGCTCACTGTGGTTCCACCAACAATGCTTATGGTTCCATAAACAAAGCTCATGGTTCCTCCAATAGTGCTCATGGTTCCACCAATAATGCTCATGGTTCCATAATTAGAGCTCATGGTTCTGCCAACAATGCTCATGGTTCCATAAATAAATCTCATGGTTCCATAAATAGAGCTCGTTGTTGGAGATTCAACCACCTAATGTGCAAGATTTTGCCACCAAATATGTTCATGATTTCATCAAATCAAACTTTGTTCAAGGTTCCATATGCATTATTCAAGATTTCACAACCTCGTGAACACATGCGTTACTCACCAAATCGTTCATGGTCCATAAATAATGATTATGATATTTATGGTTCCACCAATGCTATTCAAGGTTCCTTAATTGCACATGGTGTTGTATGCATTGTACATGATTCCACCTACATTTCATTGTTCCATCAAAATTGTCCATGGTTCCATTTACATTCTTCATGGTTCAATGCTAATTTACCATGAATTTTGTTTAAGGTTCCTTACATGGTTCCACCACCTTACGACCATTACTAACGATTCCACCACTAATGATCATGGCTCCATAAATAAATCTCATGGTTCCACTATCAATGCTCATGGTTCCATCAACAATGTTCATGGTTCCATAAATAGAATCCATGGTTCCACCAACAACACTCATGGTTCCACCAATCACATCTAGTTTAACAAGCAATGAAATATGACTCCTCTGGATTCCAGTGGATAGAGATGCAACAACATGAAGCATAATCTGGAGAATCGTTACAAACATTCTTAGAGGATAGTTCTTGACCCAACTTTTTCATGGATTGCTCATGGTTCCACTCATAGTGCTCATGGCTCCACCAACAATGCTCATGGTTCCACTAATAATGTTTATGGTTCCACCAACAATGCGCATGGTTCCATAGCTAGAGCTCACGGTTCCACCAACAATGTTTATGGTTCCATAAATAGAGCTCATGGTTCTACCAACATTGCTCATGGTTCCATAAATGTAGATCATGGTTTAATAAATAAGCTCTTGGTTCCATCAATATTTCTCATGGTTCCACCAACATTGCTCATGGTTCCATAAATAATGCTCATGGTTCCATAAACAAAGCTCATGGTTTGTTGGCTTTTCTCCCTCCTCTTAGGATCCTAACCCAGGTCCAGTCCCTTCCACTTAGCGCAACAAAGCCCGAGATATCATCCCGCCAAATCAAAGCTCAGTTGCCAACACCTGCGATGCAAATGTAGTCTCACCCAAGTTATCTTTCTATGGGTAACTGCCACAACCAATTTTTCGCAGTTGGGTGGGGGATTTCTGGTGCCTTGGTCCTTTACCAAGGCGATCAACTAAGCCTGTGGGTGGATTATATTTGATTATTATGAACAATTAGACCGCGACCCAGCTATGGAACCAACATGAGCAATATTGGTGGAACCATGAGCATTATTACTGGAACCACATTATCGGTGGAACCATGAGCATTATTTGTGGAACCATGAGCATTGTTGGTGGAACCATGAGCACTACTGGTGGAACCATGAGCTCTAGTTATGGAAGCGTGAGCATTATCGGTGGAACCATAAGCATTATTAGTGGAACCATGAGCACTCTTAGTGGATGCATTGTTGGTGGAACCATGAGCTTTAGTTATGGAACCGTGAGCATTATCGGTGGAGCCATGAGCATTATTAGTGGAACCATGAGCACTATTGGCGGAACCATGAACACTATTAGTGGAACCATGAGTAATGTTGGTGGAACCATGAGCTCTAGCTATGGAACCACCATGAGCATTGCTGGTGGAACCATGAGAATTGGTGGTGGAATTATGAGCAATGGTCACCAAGTGGTGGAACCATGAGCACTATTGGTGGAACGTCCAAGAGCTTAGTTTATGGAACGATAGGCATTGTCAGTGGAACCATGAGCATTGTTGGTGGAACCATGAGCATATTTGGTGTAATATTACATATTTGTTGGCTAAGTCTCTAACCAAGTTAATGGATCCATGAGCACTATTTGTAATGTCCCTTCCAAGTGACCTACTTATGTTGTGTGTCATAACCCCTAGCAATTCTAGCATGGGATGGGTTAATTGTAAAAAAATTAATAGATGTGCAACTTATTAGACTAGGAGTGCAAGTTTTTTATTTAATTATTTCTTATGATAGTTTAATTAAATTTTGTGCTAAGTAAATGTCCCAGGTGACAAGGAGGGTGCATAAGGTTAGTTGGAGCATGTGGTTGTCAACTAGAAAAGGAAACCTAGAGCAAATCAAGAAAGTACCAAAAATCCAAAAAAGAAATATAGAAGCATGCCAAAGGCACTCATAAGGGAAAAGCAAGTATAAAGCAAGAAAGTACAGAAAAGTTGTCAGGGTAAAAAACATGCAACTCTTAGAGGGCGCGGTTTCCAAAAAGGAGAAAGGCAATTCAACTTGAAAGCAAGAGGGTGTAGTTTCTAAAAGGGATACAGGCAAGTCAGTCTAAAAGCAGTAGGGAACCGTTTCTAAAAGGGAAAAAGCCATGTCAGGGAAAAATAATTGAGAGAAAGCAAGTTTCTTCATTCACTCATGAGGGTGCATTGGTCAAGGAGGATTGGACAAGAAGCCAACTTGTCTATAAAGGAATGAGAGCACACCCCTCTTCCAATTTTTTGTCATCATAATTTTGTCTAGAGAGATTTTCTACTCAATGGTTGAGAGATGTGCCTCAACTGAGATTTGGGTGATGTGTCCCTTAGCATCTCTATTCCATCCTTGCGGTCATCAAGTGGTGGAAGAATAATATTAGTTTACCTACTTGCCAAGTGGTGGAATCATGAGCACTAGTGGTGGAACCAAGAGCTCAGTTTATGGAGCCATGAGCATTGTCGATGGAAGCATGAGAACTGTTAGTGGAGCCATGAGCACTATTGGTGGAACCATGAGCATTGTTGATGGAACTATGAGCATTGTTGGTGGAACCATGTGCACTATTAGTGGAACCATGAGCATTGTTGGTGGAATCATGAACCGTATTTGGTGTAATCTTGCATATTTGTTGGTTGAGTATCCAACCAAGTTAATGGATCCATGCACATTATTGGTGGAACCATGAGCAATGGTCACCAAGTGGTGGAAGAATAATGTTTTCTTACTTACTTACTAAGTGGTGGAACCATGAGCATTATTGGTAGAACCAAGAGCTCAGTTTATTGAACCATGAACATTGTTACTCGAGACATGAGCACTATTAGTGGAACCATGAGCATTGTTGGTGGAACCATGAGCCCTAGCTATGTAACCATGAACATTGTTGGTGGAACCATGAGTATTGTCAATGTAACCATGAGCATTATTAGTGGAACCATGAGCGTTGTTGGTGGAACCTAGAGCACTATTAGTGGAACCATGAGCATTGTTCGTGGAACCATGATCAAATTTGGTGTAATCTTGCATATTTGTTGGTTGAGTGTCCAGCGAAGTTAATGGATCCATTAACATTGTTGGTGGAACCATGAGCGTTTGTGGTGGAACCATAAGCAAAGGTCACCAAGTGGTGGAACCATGTGCATTTATGGAACCATGAGCATTATTGGTTGAACCATGTGCATTTATGGAATCACGAGCATTATTGGTGGAATCATGTGTATTTATGAAACCATGAGCATTATGGAACTATGCACATTTATGGAACCATGAGCATTATTGGTGGAAACACAAGCATTATCGGTGGAACCATGCACATTTATGGAACCATGAGCATTACTGGTGGAACCACAAGCATTATTGGTGGAACCATGCGCATTTATGGAACCATGAGCATTAGGAATCCAAGTTTATAATTTTTATGTAAAGTAGTTTTATATCTAAGACAATATTTTTTAAATGTAGTTTCATAATTTAAATCCATTTTTCTTTGTATGGACCACAATAACCTTTTAATACAGATGATATATATTTAATTTTTAATACAAATAATATATTTATAATTTTAATTTTTTAAAATATATATATATAATTTTTTTAATATAAGATAAAATTTATAATAATTACTAATTATTTAAATTTTATAACAGTAACATTTTAATACAAATGATATATATTTAATTTTTTAATATATAATCAAAATTATAATAATTACAAATTATTTAAAATTTATAACCTTTACTATGTATTAGTAAGGTAACTATTTTGTGTTTGATGGATTAATAATTATTCTAGTGTAAGAGCTCATTTTGGTAGTTTGAAATGAAATTAATTTGGGTATATTATATTCTTTTTTATTTGTGATCTTAATATTTTATGTTTTCAATTTTTTTGAGTATATTTTTTTAGTTTTAGGTTGGAAATTTATATAAAAAATATTAAAATCATATATATCCGTGATGAAAATTACATGAGGGTATTTGAGGGTGTTTGATGTATTTATTATTGCACTGAAGAGGCGTATTCTACATCCCAGTAGGGGAAGATGTGTAAGTCCTTCTGTGTTCATCCTAAAGCTGACAGGTGTCTTTTATAAAAAATAATAAAACGTTATAAAAAATAACATGTCTGCTCAAATTAGATTTAAACTATTTTTTAGAATCACATATATAAGACTACAAATTAAAACCATAAACATTTCATCCACATTTCCACTCTAAAAACGAGGTTTGCAAATGGAAAGGTTCGATCCCTTTCACCTAGTTTAAAAAACAATTTAAACATCTCCCCATTTAAATTTTTATTGCACCGAAGAGACGAATTCTACAGCCCAGTAGGAGGAAATAAGTAAGTTCGAGATGTGTAAGTCCTTCAGTGTTCATCCTAAAGCTGACAGGTGTCCTTTATAAAAAATAATAAAATGTTATAAAAAATAACATGTTCGCTCAAATTAGATTTAAAATATTTTTTAGAACCACATATATAAGACTACAAATTAAAACCATAAACATTTTGTCCACATTTCCACTCTAAAAACGAGGTTTTCAAATGGAAAGGTTTGATCCCTTTCACCTAGTTTAAAAAACAATTTAAACATCTCCCCATTTAAATTTTTATTGCACCGAAGAGGCGCATTTTACAGCCTAGTAGGGGGCCATGTGTAAGTCCCTTCATGTTCATCCTAAAGCTGACAGGTGTCCTTTATAAATAATAATAAAATGTTATAAAAAATAACATGTCCGCTCAAATTAGATTTAAAATATTTTTTAGAACCACATATATAAGACTACAAATTTAAACCATAAACATTTTGTCCACATTTCCACTCTAAAAACGAGGTTTGCAAATGGAAAGGTTTGATCCCTTTCACCTAGTTTTAAAAACAATTTAAACATCTCGCCATTTAAATTTTTATTGCACCGAAGAGGCGCATTTTACAGCCTAGTAGGGGGACATGTGTAAGTCCTTTCCTGTTCATCCTAAAGCTGACAGGTGTCCTTTATAAAAAATAATAAAATGTTATACAAAATAACATGTCCGCTCAAATTAGATTTAAAATATTTTTTAGAACCACATATATAAGACTACAAATTAAAACCATAAACATTTTGTCCACATTTCCACTCTAAAAATGAGGTTTGTAAATGGAAAGGTTTGATCCCTTTCACCTAGTTTTAAAAACAATTTAAACATCTCGCCATTTAAATTTTTATTGCACCGAAGAGGCACATTTTACAGCCTATTAGGGGGACATGTGTAAGTCCTTTCGTGTTCATCCTAAAGCTGACAGGTGTCCTTTATAAAAAATAATAAAATGTTATAAAAAATAACATGTCCACTCAAATTAGATTTAAAATATTTTTTAGAACCACATATATATGACTACAAATTAAAACCATAAACATTTTGTACACATTTCCACTCTAAAAACGAGGTTTGCAAATGGAAAGGTTTGATCCCTTTCACCTAGTTTAAAAAACAATTTAAACATCTCCCCATTTAAATTTTTATTGCACCAAAGAGGCGCATTATACAACCCAGTAGGGGGAGATGTGTAAGTCCTTCGGTGTTCATACTAAAGCTGACACGTGTTTGTTGAAGCTGAGAATTTGCAGGAGTGGTAGTATTCCTATGCTGGAGAGGATGCCTAACACATGCAGAAGTTATGAGGTCTCTAGGAAGGCTAGAGAATTGATTTGGAGGTTTAGCTTCTCATGCCCCCTTGATCCTGAAAATGCTGATAACTGCTCTGGATGAGAAAGACCGGATCTGATGATCACCGGGTATTGGAGTATGATACCGATGATGAGAATGGTGCCTAGTTTCTGAAGGTAAACTGATATATGAGGACCCAGCGAATGATTTTGGGTTTTCTAGCTAAAAACCCCCTTACGGCTGCACAAGTGCCCCTGAAAACAATCTCTGGTAGATATTGGATAACTGTAAAGGAATGAATAAATTGAAGAGCAGATGGTGAACCTGGATGGTTTACCCTATATGAGACTAGGGCAGATATCTCGTTGCCGAAACCCCATTAGCTAAAGACATCATCTTCAGCCCCAACTGTTGTGGCCGCATGCTATGCTACTACTCAAGAGCTCCAAAATCATATAATAATCAAAAGTAAGTCTCCATTCACTTTATCTTTCTTTTATAACTCTCAACTGTGAAAAACCTAACTTTTGACCTAATTAGGTCACTTTAACTTCTAATTTGCAATTGACTTGCATGGATGTCCATGGAGACTTAATCGGGTGCATGCATCATTAAATAATGCTTAGTTATCATGCATGACGGTGGCCTTTGGCTCTGGTGGCCCTCTTTGACCCAATGGTGATATAATATTGATGCCCTGGATTTTCTGTATATGGCATTAGTCTTGAGTTGATTCCGTAACTGTAAGTACCCACTCGAACCCACAGGAATCACATAGGTTAGTGGGTTGGTCCTCAATGCCTAAGAAGAAGAGGACATTACAGTCCTCCCCGCTCAAAATTGCTTGTCCTCAAGCAATCTCCGACCAATATACTAAATCATTTGTCCCTGTCCCTTCTTGTCCATTTTTATCAACCAGTTTATTCTGTTGCTGGATGGCCCTTCTTTTCCTTCGAATTGGTGTTTCTTTTCACCCCTGCTCTGTATTCCCTCCTTGTATCTTCTGGGATACTTGTGAGGATTGAACATGCTAGTTTTGGATCCTTATCCAAATCCCCTAAGGCTCATCCTACCTTTGTCTGGAGGTCTACCCAGAAAGCCCTTCACACACCATTGTTCCTTCCTTGACTTCTTATGTGTTGGAGTTGGCCATTTCGTTGTGTGAGTCTTGTCCTCATGCCTGAATATGGTGGTCATCCCCTTTGATGTGGCTGACCCTGAAGCTTCATTTGGCATTCCCCTTAGGACTACCCTCTTCCCATCTGGTTTGAGGAACTCCATCTCTAATGTTTGGTAGTTGGTTGAGTATTTCCCAATTGAGTACAACCATTGTACTCCCAAAACTATGCTCATGTTTGGCACATCTACCACATAAAACTTGTCCACCAATGTATAATTCCCAAGTTGTACCTGTAACTGAGGTATCCTCTGTGTGCATTTCATCCTGTGATTTCCATCCATGACAATGGTAAATCCCTCAAAGTTCTCATTGGGAAATATTTTCCTCTCTACCCAAGAGGCATCTATAAAGTTGTAGGTGGCCCCACCATCAATCAAAGAAATGGCACGTTGTCCCTGGATACTTCCCCTGATCCTAATAGTATGGAAGGTGGGGACTCCTGTGAGGGTATAAATAGTGGGTCTCTATAGCAATTGTTCCAATTTTGTACTGTGTAATTCTCCATCCGGTTTCTGCTCTAACTCGTCTTCCTCACTGCTATCTGGAAGTACCTCAATGAGGTGTACTTTCCCTTTACCCATACATCTGTGGCCTAGTACCCAAGGTTCCTTGCAAGCAAAACATAAGTTCTTCCTTCTCAAGTCTCATCATGTGTCTTCATTCAACCATTCCCTTTGTGGGATTATCCTTTCCCTATTTTCTAGAAGATGGGTAGGTTTTTCCTTATTTTCCGGGAGACTGGTATTTTTTTGTAGCTGCTTGTTCTTTGGTACAGAATCTTGTAGGTCCAGAGTCCTAATGATAGCATCTTCCAAATTAATTGGCATGTAGGCCTTCACCCATCCGCGGAGTGGCTCGGATAGTGCCTCCGTAAATAGCATAATCAACCGACTCTCTGATATGTGAGATACCATAACTGAAACTCTCTAGAATTCGGATATAAATGTCTCAACACTGCCTATCTGCTTGAGCTGCACAAGATCCCTGAAATGAATCTCTGGGTCCTTCTTATCAAAGCGCTCCATGAGCCTTTGAGTGAAGTCACTGTAGGAAGTAATAGTGTTGTGACCCAATGTCACAAGTCCATGGTACCACCACTCATGTGCTTCCCCATCTAAATGAAAAGTAGCCAACTTGATTGCATCTGTCTCTGTCATGGGGTTAAGTTGGAAGTAGGAGTCTAACTTCTATACCCAAATCCTGGCTGAACAATTGGATGTCCCATCAAAGTTGGGGATAGTCAGTCTTCCCAATGTGCGTTGCAACTCAAAATTCTGATTGAATGTTCTATTGAACCCTCTTGGCCTGTTCTTTCTTTTCATGTTGCAAAAATATGAGAAAGTCATGGCTGAATGGAATTCATCTCCTAAGTCCCTGTATTCCTACAAATAAGCCCCAAAGGGTTCACTAGGCTCTACCTGCATGACTGGACCTCCTACTGCATCTACCAAGAAGTGAGGCATAGTAGGCCTATTGGAAGGTCGGGTATATATGTGGGGTGTATTTTGTATATTGGTGTATGCAACCTTCCCACTGTTGCTTGTACACCCTCTATATACCGGTGAAGGAGGTGTACTGTTGTTACCTGGTTCTCGTTTCGTCGATAATCTGTTCATTGGATTAAGTACATCCTTTTGCCCTTTGGCTAAGTCTTGTAATGCAAATACCAGGTTGTGAAAATCCATCATGTCCTCATCTTCTCCTGTTCATTTTCCCCTGTCAAAGTGTATACCTATTGGGTCCATGTCTGAGTTGGTATCTTCTAGTTGGATATCCTCAAATTCCTCTGTGTACCTACTCCTTATTTTCCTATAGGTTACAAAAGTGTCTTCTTCTGTATTCATCTACTTCTCATTTCTTAAGCCCACAGTTGGCCAAGAAGATAGCTCTGATACCACTGTAATATCCCAAATACTAATATTTTCTATTTCTATGCAAAGTTACTAAAGTAGTTGGGCATGCAAACTGCCATGCAAAAATTCCCTATTTTATAGCTGAAATTAGGGTTAGGGTTTGCAGCATAGAATGTAACACTTACCACTGATAAGCTGGCTGAAATGCTCCTGAGAGAATATGCATGCATCAAGAGCCGATTTGGAGATGAACTGGTACCTTCTGCCTCCGGTGATACACTAGCAACACAAACCCAAAATCAACTAAGGATGACATTTTTAGTGAAGGAGGTGTCCATTGAAGCTGATAATTTGCAGGAGTGGTAGTCTTCCCATGCCGGAGAGGATTCCTAACACATGCGGAAGTTCTGAGGTCTCTAGGCAAGCTATAAAATTGATCTAGAGGTTTAGATGCTCATCCCCCCCTAATCCCGAAATTGCTGATAACTGCTCTGGATGAGCAAGACCGGATCTGATGATCATCAGGTACTAGAGTATGATACCGATGATGAGAATGGTTCCTGGGCTCTGAAGGTAAACTAAGATTTGAGGACCCAATGAATGATTTGGGGTTTTCCATCTAAAAACCTCCTTACGGCTGCACATGTGCCCCTACAAACAATCTCTGTTGGATACTGGATAACTGTAAAGGAATGAATAGATTGAAGAGTGGATGGTGAACCTAGATGGTTTACCCTGGATGAGACTAGGGCAGATATCTCACTGCCGAAACCCCGTTAGCTGAAGACGTTGTCTTCAACCCCAACTGTTGTGTCCGCACGTTGTGCTACTGCTCAAGAGCTCCAAAATCATATAATAATCAAAAGTAAGTCTCCATTCACTTTATATTTCTTTTATAACTCTCAACTATGAAAACCCTAAATTGTGACCTAATTAGGTCACTTTAACTTCTAATTTGCAGTTGAATTGCATGCATGTGCATGGAGACTTAATCGGGTGCATGCAACATTAAATAATGCTTAGATGTCAAGCATGCTGGTGGCCTTTGGCTCAAGTGGCCCTCTTCGACCCAATGGTGATATAATATTGATGCCCTAGATTTTCTGTAGATGGCATTAGTCTTTAGTTGAACCCACAGGAATCACATAGGTTAGCGGGTTGGTCCTCAATGCCTAAGCAGAAGAGGACATTAGAACCTTTGACGGATTGGCTAATCTCAGCTGAACAGGAGACCATCATTAGTTATTGGCTCCAATGATCAGAAACTCGTTGTCAAATCAGGTGCGTTGGAAATCTCCCACCACACTTAATGTAGGCCCTCACACTTAGTTGTAGCTATCATATCATGTTTAATGCAACATTGGTATTAGTATGTATAAAATTATCGTTGTTATTGCTTTTTATTTGATGTCTAAGAAAATTAATGTAAACCACTTGACTCAGTTGGATATGCAAATAAACAACATTAATGACAGTATCTCATACTTTCTCATGCTCTTTGTCATCATCACACTTCAACGATGGTTGGATCTCCAACAAAGTTAATGGATCCAAGAACATTATTGGTGGAACCATGAGCTTTATTTATGGAACCATGAGCATTGTTGGTGGAACCATGAGCTCTAGTTATGGGACCATGAGCTCTAGTTATGAAACCACGAGCATTGTGTGTGGAACCATGAGCGTTATTGGTGGAACCATGAGCATTGTTGTGGAGCCGTGAGCTATTTTTATGGAACCATGCACATTGATGGTAGAATCACTATTTATGGAACCATGAGCATTTTTGGTGGAACCAAGAGCTCTGTTTACGAAACCAACTCAACAAACAATGACAACTAGTTAACTCAGTGCAAAGGGATGTTAGTGGTAGGGGAGACAAAGGGATGTGTGTGTGTGTGTGTGTGTGAGAGAGAGAGAGAGAGAGAGAGAGAGAGGGTTGGGGAATAGATTGTGGGGTGTGGGTTTGGTGTAGTTGGATGAGTTGGGGAGTGAGAGAGAGTGGAGGAGGGGTGTGTTATTGGAAGGGGGAGACAAAGGGATGTGTGTGTGTGTGTGAGAGAGAGAGAAATATTTCCCGCTTGGAATGAAATATAGAGACAAATACAGAATACTCAAATCCTAGTTTGCTGAGTATGGAAAGGACATTCTGCTCACCCTTCTGCTCTATTCCGCACTGTTTGCATTGGAGCACAAGAGAATTGAATTTGGTAAAGAATTGCTCAACAGTCTCGAAACTGCTAGGATGTAAAGACACCAACTCATTCTCTAGAATGTGTCCCCAAAGCTCATCTTGTTTGTTAAACAAGCTATCAATCTTCTCCCATGCTTCTCTAGGAGTCCTCAAGCCTTCTAGGTGGAAGAGGAGATCTATGGATATATAAGTACATAAGTATCTGAATGCTTCATCACAATGGTTCAGAAACTTGTTCTTCTCTACCATCTGATGAGGTTCAACCTCCCATCCATGTATGATCCTGTGGTAGCCATTCTTGCGCAAGGCCAGCTGCATATCAATCCTCCAATCAAGGAAATTGGAAGTTGTGAGGATCTGTGGTTCACGAGTTTGAGAACTCATAATTGCTCTGGCTGGAAGACTACAAATACTTCTCACAAGCTACGTAGCACTTGTTAATTTCATTGCAATAACACACTAAGACATATGAACTGTTAGAATCATGCTTTTCCTCCCTGTATGAACATGTTTTCATGGTCCGTCATGCCCTCTTTGCTGCTCTGAATAAATCTAGAGCTAGCAAATTTTCATAGGGGACTTCTGTGGAAACCCATATGCTTTTGATGTTACACAAGCATGAATCCTACCTGAGAAAGCTCGAATACCATATTAGAATTTGAATTCCATTTAGATTTTTAAGGAGATAGTTCTAATAATGTTTGCAGCAAAAGAATGGAGAATGAAGGTACAAATTGAACAAAACAAACCACACAAGAAACAGAGAAGTATTGCTCACGAATTTACAGTATCATTCACAATAATAATATCTGGTGTTACAATAGTTTACATAGGAAAAATTCGAATGCATTAGGGAGAAATTTGAATCTACCAACTGGATATGACTGTATCTAACTGAATCTCTAACTCATGGTCCTCTTAATCAATATCGGAGTCCAAAATCAACTCCCAGATGTCCAACCAACTCAATAAACAGTGACAGCTAGTTAACTCAGTGCAACTGAGTGTGGTAGGTGCGCAAAGGTGCCTACTCCACATGTATCCATGCAAGACATGCGCTATCTAACTATTTGTGAACTAACTGAAAGTAACTGAGGGCTAACTAAGACTAACTAGTACTAACTCCAACTAACTGAAGTAGGTTGGTGTCGAGACTCCCAATGGCTCCTACAATATAGGGATTGGTCTAGGAGGCATACAAACTGATGCATGCACATGTAGTAAGTGGCATTTAACCTCTAACATTGTTCCCCACACTCCAATGATTGGTACATGTGTGCCCATTAAGTCAAGTGGACCCAATTAATTAATTAAGGTTCCTAAGTTAGGAAATAATTAATCTAATAGACAATATGATCAAGGGAGGAT
>LPNX010101646.1:217770-278369 GCA_001517045.1 Pseudotsuga menziesii | reverse complement strand
GTGGGGTGTTAGGGAGAGAGAGGAGGGGGGTTAGAGGTAGGGAGAGGAGGAGGGGGGTTGGTAAGAGTTAGGGGAAAGAGGGGAGTGGGGGAGGGACATAAAATAATAAAAGTATTGGTATAATTGACAATGTAGTCAATTCTATAGTTACATAACAAGCAATCATTGTAGTATTAAAAAATTTGCACTTGATTTGCTTCAATAAAATGTGCACTCATTTTGCTTCAATAGAACGCACAATCATTGTAGTATTTAAAAACATGCACTTGTTTTTCTTTAAAATAACGAGTGCGCATCTTTTTTTAATTAAAAAATGTATTCCCTCCAAATGATAAGGTCGACCCTCCACTCATGTTGGCATGGAATTCTTATGCCTATGTGTCTACTTCAGACTTTGCTTCGGATTCAACATGCCTATGCATTGGAGTATGATAAACCATGACTAATTGAGCATTATATCCAAATTTTCAATATGCTCGTGTTTAGCAGTTGGTTATAGTACATTGCCGCCTCCATTTTTAATGAAATTTTAGAAACAGACATTGTTTTTTTTGTAGATTCCAAATATGTAATTTTTAACAAGAATATATATATATTTTCTATTTTTTTCTTATTTATCTTTTGTCATCACTCCTCAACTCAAAAAACACACTATTAGTGTTTCATCCATAACTCTTCCGTTTCTCAACCATTTTGAAAACAAATTGTATGGTGCACTAAAGAACACCGACCTCTAACATGCTATAAAAAAAACATTTCCAAATAATTGCATTAAGACATTCAAAGGCTGCACCCACAATTGAAATACCTTTTTCAAGGTTTGATCACTTTGATAATTAATAAAAAAATTAAAAAATTATTTTTATTATTGGAAAAATAGGGGTGCAATAGTAATATATGTTTTCTATATGTCTACCAGTTTTAGTAAGTTTATTCCATCATTTACCTTATAATTTGTCTCAAAAATAAAAAGTGCCCATTAAAAAGATCTGACGTTAGATAGTTAAGAACAGTTTCAATAGAAAAAAAAAATATTTGGAAACGTCTTTCAATTTCCTACATTTTTTCTTTTTTACCCATCTCAAGATTCATTGTGTAAGTTTCTCAAAATATCCATGTAAGTTGATGGATGTCTATTTTTCTAGTTTTCTATTGCATCTAATGGGTCAAAAGAGACCCTCATTGGCTTGCACACACCCTTAATTATTTGACTTTGTATCAAAGTGGGATAATAATAGAATGGATGTCTTAAAATTGGATGATTTGGACAAGACCATAATTTTTTCCCTAGAATCTAGTGTTTTTGTTTTTTATTTTGCAAAATGTGAATTTAATTATGTTTAAATCATGATTTTGATGGTAGAAATGGATTCATCACCCTAAAAATCTACCTATTCTAATCCAAATTGTTGAATTTTTAAACTATGCCTAATAAAATGAGATAACTTATTTGAAGCATAGTAGCATAATTCGATGGTATTGACCTTTTGTGTACAACAAATTCTTGTCCAATATTCCATCTATGTGTAATACGAATATAGCTTAATTTTGAAAATTAAATTAAAAAAAACAAATTTTAATTATTAAAACACTATAAAATAAATACCTTTCAATTTCATACTTAGTAGTTCAATTTAATAGGAAAGAAAATGTCAAAGAAAATAAATATGCAGTAATTATAGCAACACTAGGTTTATTGGTTACCAAAACCATGTGCCCAAAACCACTTACATTCTTGCTCATTAGGGAGTCAAAGTTAACCCTAACACAATTTAAACATTAATTAAATAATTCCAATGTAAATAACTTGGTAAATATTATTTACTTTCTTCTTAAAATAATTAATAACTGTTAATAAATAAGAGTTTTCTCTCTTATACTACTCTCACTATCTTTTTGTTTTTTTAAAGAGTAATTTTGGTTATAAAATATATGTTTAATTTTTTTTTAAGTTTAAAATTTAATGGTTCATATTCAATATTTCATTAAAAATATTATATATATGTTTAACTATATATAAATGTTATATATATGGTTGTATATTTTATTAAAAATATTATATAAATTGTTGTATATTTAGTTAAAAATAATATATATATATATATATAAGAAGTCTACTTCTGTATTTTATTTGTATTAGTTTTTTTTGTTACGTCTTTTTTAATCGTATTCGTACTCGAATTATACTACTATGATTTGAAGTGGGCATAGACCCACCATGCTTGTAACTCTCATTTAAATATTTTTCTTCTTTAATTATTCCAACCCAGTCTCTACAATAGCAATGAATCTTTTTATCAATTTTGATACACACCCACAATTCTTGTAATATTGGCTTAATTTTTTTTCTTTAAATATTTCAATTCAAAATCTACATGTTTAAGGAATACTATGACACCAACACCTAATGGTTTCATCAATTTTGTTATACACCCATAACACTTACAATCTTGGGTTAAAAAGTCTTTACTTTTTTAATTATTCCAATGCAATATCTATATGTTTGAGGAGATTTGGCCATGATATGTTGTAGATAAGTTTGTCATAAAAGAGACAATCACAAAGTTGTCAAGCTTGAGTATGGGTATTTTTTTTTGCTTGATGTAAAAGTCCAACCTTAAAAAGAATGGCTCCACAAAGTTGGTCATCTAGATATAATATCATCCACATATTATTATCTGATTTGTTTTATTAAGTGGGTAAGGAAAAAACATATCACTATGGACTAAAAGCATCCTTACAAGATGATTGAAGGAAACACCTAATAAAATACTCCAAAGTTAAAACATAGAATTCAAAGTATGACAACACTCACATGAAATTTAACAACATATTTTAAAGTTATTATAAGCTCTAAATGTTTAGATGAAAATCCACTCTATAAAATAAACATATACCAATATGTCCAATAGATAAGGAGTTTTAGCTTGGGGGGTTGGGAGGAATGAATGTTACCCTCCCGACCTGGGTTCTACTCTCGTAAGTGACATGATGATGCTCTTGTGGAGCCCTTTGTAATACATGTTGTGAATGATGAGCTGACCATACCTTGATTCAGTTTGAATATTAGGTATCAGGTTTTGGAATTTTCCGTGTAAACGACTTTAAATATATTCATAAAAATTATAACAAGTTTGTCAATTTTTATTAGGATTATGTAAATGACTTTAAATATATTCGTAAACATTATAACAAATTATTCAATTTTTACTTGAGATTATGTAAATAACTTTAAATTTATTAAGCAATATAAATACTTAATACATGCAAAAACAAAATCCTTTCCCTATTTTACTATTAATTTATTTACCTAATTACCTTTAATGTTAATTTTTTTTTATTTTGTGTAACTACACACTCTTTTTTATCCTTTGATTCAATTAAATATCAAGGAGTGTTTTTTTCATCTGAAAAAAAGTTATAACTCTTTTTTATTATTTAACAATAATATTTTTTTAACATTAAAAAAATCATTTAATAATTTTGTGTATTTATATATATGCCAAGTCTCTATGAATTTTTAATGAAAAAACACTCTTGTCATAGTATTTTTTTTATAATATTTTTTTATAAAAAATTACCAAGTTTCCATATAGTTTTTTCTGAAATGCCTTTTAGACTTTTAAGTCACCTTCCGCTTATATTTCTTCCTCCAGGCCCGGGTGGATGCATGAGCATGAAATATTCTTTAAGAAAAATAGTTATTTTAATTTTTGCCGGTTAAGAAAAAGAGTTGTTTTATTTTTTGTGGGATAGAATTAATCATACAAATGCAGTTTTAACCATGAAAGAAGGAGTTTTTCGGCTGAGAGTGGATGGAGCTTGAGCGCAGAAGGGTTTCGGTGAGGGTTTGGGGTCTGCAGGCTTCAGGATGGTGGTGCCTCTAGGCAACGCCTCCTCCTCTTCTTGGCCATGGCGCTGGTTTTCCTCCAGGCTTTCTTTTTGGTAACTGTTCGCTCCTTGAACCTGCATTATTGGGTTCTTTCTGTTTCCTTGGCTGTAGGTTTTACTGTCTACGTCTCCTCTGCTCCTTCTTTGAGACTGTACAATGATTCGTTGCCGACGACTAGAGTCCATCCTCATGTGTTGAGGACTAGTATAAACCAGTTAAAAACAAGTGGGAACTGTACATAGAAGTCAATTTTTGGCTTGGTCTTTTGGATGGGCTGTGATTTTGGATGGGTTGTGATTCCGTCACCTTTCTTCTAGCGTCGCCGTGATGATTTTTTGTCAAGCCTCTAGAAGATTCTCCATCTTTGGATTTTCTGGGGGTTTGGGGGTTTGTCTGTCCTTTTCCCCCACGTCCATGCTATGTCTCTGTCCGAAAGTGGTTGTCATCTTAAGGGTCATGGTTTTGATTAGGGTTTGATTACTTTTAACCCTGTTGTTCCCATTTGTTTCTTTTTTAACTAGGGTTTGTATAAAGGTTCTCTGTGGTGCTTGGGGGTTAACTAGGGTTTGATTTAAGGTTCTCTATGGCGCTTGGGGTTTCTTCCTGTCTCTTTCTACGGTTCCATTGGCATTTTGTTGTCTAGTGAGTCACTATTTGGGGATCTCCTTTCTGTCCTTATGTCGGAGACCCATGATGGGTCGCCCGACCCATCGGCTGACTTCGCTGCTACTCGCTTTCGTTGACGTAGAAAGGCTAAGGCCCATAACATTTTGGATGGGAAACTATGTTTTGTGGTTGGTTGTGATATTTATTTGGATAGGGTGGAAGCGTTATGTGCTCGAGTGTTGATTGGCAGACTGGAATATGTTTCGATGGATAAAAAAGACTAGTTTGCTTGGGCCACTGAAAACTGGAAGCCCTTCTTATCCTACATTCCAGCCATCAGTATTCTGGTTCGGGGTTGGATAGTTTTTGTCTTCCTAGAGGATGATCATGCTACTCAGGTTTTAAATCGCCTTTGGAGGGTTGGTAAAGGGTCTCTGGTATTAGACTATTGGCATGTAAATTTTGATCCTACGCGTGAAAGGGTAAAGAAATGACACCTGTGGGCTATTCTACCGGGGCTTCCATTCCTGCTCTGGAATCGTCCTCTGTTGGAAGGTGTGGGAAACACAATAGGCCGTTTCGTGGCGCTTTATGATGATTTCATGAACTCTTACGACAAGAGGATGGCCAAAATCTTAGTTGAATTGGACATTTCGAAAGGGTTACCAGCAGAAATTGAGATACTATGTCAGGAACACCTGTTCATACAACGCCTAGACTATCAAGTTATTCCATTTATATGCAGTTTCTTCCAGGAAATAGGTCATTTGCATCGATCCTATACATATTTTCGTAATGGCTCTTCATCCCTGGATCAACATTCTCTTTCTGCGGCTCTACTTACCACCTCTCCAGTTCAAAGGAAAAATAAGGTATGTTTGTCATCGGCTCCCCCAGCCCCCTCTATTGGTCTTCTAAATAATGCTTGCTCCCTTTTTGATGATGCTTCAGACCTTGATTTGGCATTACTGGACTCTGTGGTGGTTAGTAGAAGTACTCATAAGTCCTCCGCAGCTCCTAAAGCTCTAGATGTTTCATCTCCACGTGCCGGTCCTCCTTCGCTTGATTTCATTGCCCCGTTATCTGAGCTTCCCCCTTCACCCTTAAACCCTCCTTCTCACACCTCTTCCCTTTCTCCTACATCTCTTGTGGCCCTGCGGGGCTCTCCTTCTCAGTCTCCCGATGCAGCGATCCCAGTGGTTGTCACGCCACGTCCTTCTCCTTTACTTCCTCTAGAAGGTGTTTCCCCTTCTCCACTATTTACTGATGCAGACTTCCTTCCTCTCGTCACCTCTGGTCCTGCACCCTTGTCTCCACATAGTCCTGTCACCTCTCCATCCTTTTCTAATCCATCTTTACAAAAGTCCTTGAGTATTTTTTCGGACAAGACACCACTTTCCCCCTCGGTTCTTCCTCTCGATTCCATACGTTTTGAGAATGTTACTATAAGGAGGAAGAAGAAAATTAAGTCTCCTCTTGATGCTATGGATCTCATCCCGACTCCTTATACTCCCTTGTCCACAAGACTAAAAGCTACGGATCGTAAGCCTTCCTCTCCACCACAAAGGTTCCTTAGAGCTTTGACCCCTCAACTGATTGATTCCTAATGCGTTTTCTCACCCTGAATGTTTGAGGCTTGGGGAGCTTAGCCAAGCAAAAAAGCCTTCGTCACCTTATTGTTACACTCTCTCCTGATGTCGTTCTCCTTCAAGAGACAATGACCAATTCATACCCTGCTTTATTTTCCTTTTCCAAGATCTGTTCGGGATGGGAGTTTTGTGCTCTTAATTCTAAAGGTCTCTCTGGGGGGATTCTCTCTGGATGGAACCCTAAACTCCTCAAATGTAAATATTTTCATACAGCTACCGGTATCCTAATCAAAACTTCGATTCGTGGCTCTTCATTTGAGCTTTCTATTCTAAACTGCTACGACCCTTACCTTAATCGTGATTCTTTCTGGAGTGCTGTGGCTAATGGTGGTCTCCTCTCATTACCTAATCTTATCCTGGCTGGTGACTTGAACTTCACTCTAAATTCCTCAGAGATATGGGGCTCTAGAGTGCAACTGACTCCTTTGGGACCTTTCTTCTCCAAGCTTTTCTCTAATCATCATTTAGTGGATGTGGCCCCCTCCTGTGCAGGCCCTACTTGGAGGAATGGTAGGATGGGGGAAGATGGTATCTCGAAAAGACTTGATCCTTTTTTGTTATCAGATCAGCTTGTTAGCTCTCTCCCCAGGTATCGGGTTTGGGCTCATAGATGTGGGATTCCTGATCATTTCCCTATCTTACTTGATTGGTTGGATCAACAAAGTACTTGTGCTTATCCCTTTAAGTTTAACCAATCATGGTTAGTCAATGAGGAATTTGTCAAGATGATTCAAGCAGAATGGCCTCTTATTCGCTCGGATAACTCGATGGATGCTATGTTTGAACTCTCATTTAAACTTCGTGTCCTAAAAGATAAAGTCAAATCTTGGACTAAAGTCGAAGCTCGAAAGATGAAGGATAAGTAAGTCTTCTTGGAAGAGGAGATGAATTCTCTTCTTTCTTCCTCTCATTCTGCTATTTTAAATGAAGAACAGCAGCTGAGATTGAACTCTCTCAAGGCTGATCTACAAAAGGTGTTAGATCATGAACTTTACTCGGCAAGACTTCAAAGCAAGGTTACTTGGGCTTTAAATGGGGATGCTAATAACAAGTATTTTCATGCGGTGGCTTCGGCTCGAAAAAATCATAATGCTATCTGGATTTTGCAGGATGAAAGGGGTACTTGGGTTTTGGATGATCATAGTATCAAATCCCTTGGGACTCATTACTTCAGGAAGAATTTTGAAGATGATCATTTGACTAACCTTCCTGCCTAGCTAAAGGTTATCCGACTTTTCCCCTCCTATATCAGTACTGAAGAGAATGTGTCTTTCACTAGCTCTATCACTATTTCGGAAGTTGAGAGGGCCCTCAAAACATTTAAAAGAGATAAGGCACCAGGCCTGGATGGCTGGCCTGTTGAGTTCTACTTGAATTTTTTTGACCTCCTGGGTCCTCTCCTTGTCAAAATGGTGGAAACTTCTAGGATCTTAGGCAGAGTGGCTCCTGCCCTTAATTCCACTTTTCTAGCTCTCATTCCTAAAGTTGATCTACCTGTTTCCTTTGCTGATTTTTGCCCCATATCTCTCTGTAATCTCTGCTATAAGCTGATCTCTAAAATTGTGGCCCTGAGACTCAAACCCTTCTTAGATGCTTCCATTTCTCCTCAGCAATTCGGCTTTAGCGCATAGCCATAACTCAGGAAGTTTTACATACTGTAAAAACTCACAAGAGATGTGCTCTCATCCTGAAGTTGGACTTGTCAAAAGCTTTTGACCGGGTTAATTGGACCTTTTTCCGTCTTATTCTTATTCAGATCGAGGTTCCTCTAGTTGAGGTGAATTGGATTTTGGACTGTATCTCTTCAGCTAACTTTGCTATCCTCGTTAATGGTTCTCCTTCTACCTTTTTTCCAGCCACTTGTGGAATCAGGCAGGGATGTCCTTTGTCTCCTCTGTTGTTCATCTTGGTTATAGAAGGTCTTAGCCTATTGATCGAAGATGCTAAAAGGAATGGTAAGATAAAAGGAATCAAGATTTCGTCTCGTCTCTTCCTCACTTATTTACTTTTTGTAGATGATGTGATCTTGTTTGGTATGGGTTCCTTTAAGGAATGGATGGCTTTCAAAGTCATCCTCGATACATTTTGTGAGGCCTTCGGTATGTGTATAAATATAAATAAATCCTTCTTTCTTCATAATGATTTGGATGAGGCTCTTCTATGAAGAATTACTGGTCGCCTTCCTTATAGATTTGATTTTCTTAACAAAGGTTTTGATTATCTTGGTTACTTCCTCAAGCCTTCAGGTTATTTGATAAAGGACTGGCACTGGCTAGTTTCTAAATTTGAGAAGAGGATCACCCATTGGACTAACAGGCTATTGTCTATTGGTGGACGTCTAGTCCTCATTTGATCTGTTCTGTCGAGTATTCTTGTTTTTTGGTTGTCACTCGTTCTGATTCTCGCCTCAATCTTAGACAAGCTCGAAAAATTGATTTTTTCATTTCTATGGGGCTCTTCTTCAAAAAATAAAATATTCCATCTTGCTGACTGGAAACTGCTGGCTCGCTTGACTTCTTTGGGTGGCTGGGGGATAAAGCACTTGCCCAGTTTCAGTCTTTCTTTGAGAATGAAAAGTTTTTGGCTTGCTCTTAACAGTAATGGCATCTGGCATCATCTTATCTCTATTAAATATATGAAAAACAGGCCTGTACATTCTTGGTTAAGGGAAAAAATATTCAATTTTTGGAATGCCTCGATAATTTGGAGAGGTTTCATTGCTACCTTACCATGGATTGGTAAAGGGATTATTTGGCATGTTGGCAATGGTTCGGCTATCCGTCTAGGTGCGGATCCTGTTGTGGGTATGGGCTCCTATTTTATTTTGCTGAGAGATTTGAGAGAGTATTTGGAAGATTATGGGATTTTCTCCCTAGCTCAAGCTAGGAATCTTACTTCCTCTGCTTCGGGCTACCGGTTCATGGCGGAGGAGCTTGATCTCTGTGGTGATTGGAAAAATCTTTGGGATAATTTTATCAGGGGGCTGGAATATGGCATAATACATCTTTCTGAACAGCACGATACCCTTCTATGGTCTCATAATAATTATGTAGGCTCCTTAACAGCTGCAAAAGGATACGATTGCATTCTCTCTGTCAATTGTTTCTAGCTTCAAGATCCTGCCCTGGATTTCCTGTGGACTCAACGTATTCCTCTGAAAATAGCATGCTTTACATGGCTATTGGCTAGAGGACGTTTATTAACTTGGGATCAGCTTCAAAACAAAGGGCTCCAGGGGCCGAGTCGTTGCGTTCTGTGTGAAAGGAATATAGAGGATGTATATCATCTCTTTTTGGCTTGCCCCTACAGTGTGTGTATTCTTGCTCATTTTGCAGCAAAGTTTGGGTTCTCCTTTCCTTTCTACGATTTTGTCTCATCCTTTCTGGTTTAGTGGTTTAGCTCCTCTGTGCGCTCAACTCCTTTTAGATATCTGCCACTATTTATCTTCTAGAGTATCTGGCTTCTTCGTAATAACTGCCTATTTGAAAATAGGAAACCGGCCTTCCCTGATCTTATTTCCAGGATCGAAGGTTTCTTAAATTCTTACCCTGCTCCAATAAAAATTCATAAAATTCGGGATATTGGTCCAAAACCACGGATGGCCTTTCCTTGTGGATTTTTCGATGGGGCTGCTGCAGAGAATATTGGTGGCTCAGGTTTTGTGATCTATCTAAATGATACTCGCTTCTTCAGTTTCTCCTTGGGATGTGGTTGCAGCACGAATACTAGAGCGGAATTATAGGCTCTTTGGGCAGTTCTTAGAGTAAGTTTAATGATGGGTCTTCCCATTCATTTGATTTTTGGTGACTCTATGGTTATTATATCTTGACTCAACAGACTTTCTGCACTTGATGTTCCTGCTCTAATGCATTGGTGTGATGAAATAAGAAATATGCTTCAAATGGCCCCTCAGGTGATTTTCAAACACATATTTCATGAGCATAACTCGCTGGCAGACAGACTCTCTAAACAGGCCTTGAAATTGGATATGGGTCATGGAACTTTCTCTGAAAATCTGGATGGTATGGTCATCAATCATGGCCATTTTGTTCTTTTTTAGTGTTGTTGAGTCTCTTGTATTTCATCCTTTGACTATCAGCATTTGATTGATCATCTTTACCTATTATGTTTGAGACCTCTCAGCCAGTAAATCTTGCTCAGGAATGTCTGTTTGACAATCATCTTCATTTCTTACTCAGCATATTCTGACCTGATATTTCAGGGATGATGAGAAAAGTCTACTATGATCATACTTTTTTTCTTTATTCTAGATGGCAGTAGACATACTTGTTATATTTTATGTCTATGTGTTGTACTAGTTTGCTATAGTACTCTCAGTCACAAAGATGGAATATGTAATTGATGTCTTTTGATTCTTATGAATAACAAAGACTGGTATTTTTTCTTTTGAAAAAAAACAAATGCAGTTTTAGCTAGGCATACTTTCCATCAAATGATCTGTAGATAATTTTTAAAATTATTTAGATTCTTGATGACAAAATATGTGGCATGAAAATATTTTTAGTTACTTATAACTAAAAACTAAAACAATGACTCAATTATAGCCTCATAGTCTCACCCTGGTCAAAAGTGGGAAAGACCTGCACTCAAACCAGACAATATAAAATTTGATCTATTCTTAATTCCTTTCTTGTGTTTTGGTTAGATTGTTTTAACCCATAATTTATTTTCCATAAATGTAGCAAGACTTTAATTGTAAATTTAATCAGATTTAGTGAGTGGTCAGGGATGTGATTTGTACCAAATCCGTCTACGTTGAAACTCCAGTAATGACTTTGCCAATACCGTGAGGCCCACCGCGTTTAGATTCTTTGAGATAAGGTATGTATTTGTTTTTCAGAATTTTCAAAGTTCTGGGATGTAGGATTTCGTCATTCTACATAAAAGTGCTACATCCCAATACACTTCTGATAGCTCAAACAAGCTAGTGTTAATCTACTCATGAAAACCAAATATATAAACACACGTGAAAATAGATAGATAGATGACAAAGATCAACAGAGTGTGAATAATTGATAGACTAAGATGGTTTATTAGAAGCAATAATGCATTCATAAGTAGCTTTGGGAGAAATCAATGTAAAGAAAGAGCGATATGAAGTAAAAAAAATTGTTGGAGAAACTAATGTAAAGAGAAAGCAATATGAAGTTAAAGCATTTTTAACTAAAACCATAAGCACTATATAGAAAAGAACGAATATATAGAAATAAATCTATAAATTACTGTGGATGGTAGAGCAAAGAGAATCGCTGTCAACATGCTAATTCACAACATGGGAGAGGCCCACACAGTTTTAGTCTAACATCAAAAAAGTGCACAAACAAAACAAGCAATTGGGCATAACGCCGAACATAGGAAGAATACTGAAAACCAGATATTGGATTGCTTCCATTCCGGAAGAAGAAGCAGTGGTACACAAGAATGACTACTTTCCCCACAACAATGATATACGAGTGAAATCTGGATATTGCTTTGAAGAAATAATTATGTTGCAGGTGTCCTTTCAACATTCGAATTTCCCATATTTGGCATCCCCATGCCGGTTCAAGTAGCATAAGTAGCAACTGCAGCCCATGCGGCCATGCCCATGCTAAAGACCGAAATCAGAGAATAATTTCAAGTTTCTAAGAATGAATTTAATATATGTAAATAACACACATGCACTACAAATTCGAATTTAAATTTTCCTCTCATTCTCAGATTCAATTTCAAATTTAAAATTGCCTCCATTCTTAGATTCAAATTCAAATTTACGCACCGATAACATTTAAAGAGGAGCTGGATGACACAGCGAAGCATGAGATGTGATGGGAGGTTTCCAACTCAGTCGATTTGATAGTAGGTTTCTGTCACTGGATCCGATCACTACAACCGATGAATATATATGGATGATGGATGCCCATATCCATGCGCATGGTAGGACTGATGGTGTCTGACACCTATGAGACTCGTCTTTAAGATGAGTCTGTCCGGTAAATAAGGCTCGCCGTCAGATATGATTTTAAAATGAAAATACATCTTCTACACCGTCAAATTCTAGGCCTAAGCGGGATGGGATGAGTTTCGAACTAGCGTCCTCTTATCGAGGGCCTGTTTTAAGAAGCGTTAACCAAAACAACCCAAACCCAAGAGGCTGTCAGCTGAGTTGGCATAGCGATTTATTTTGGAAATGGTAATTTGCATAATATAATTTTAACCATTTGAGTAGTTTTAAAATCAATCATTTTGTATTTGACGAGTCATAAAGATTGCTGTAATTGCAAAAGTAAGAATGTAGCAATTTTTAAGAACAATTTTGACAAGTTTTCAACGTGAAAATAACTGTCTGTTTTAGTTGAATTTTTTCTGCTCTGTTTTATAAGTATGGCTGAGAAAGATGACGGACAAATTACATGACTTTGTATTATTAGTCCTTGCCTTCGGGCATGCGGGGACTCTATGAATGGCCTTGTCGCCATTTCATTTGTCTTGTACGCCAATCGAAACAAATTTTAACAATTTATCTTATGTTTTTATTTCATTGTCAGCATTTTTTTTTATAATACTTTTCATGAGCGAATCAATATGCAAAGACCATTTTTTCATCCAATTGACAAATTCACCTTCTTATTTGGCCTCATATCTAAGCAGATATGAGGCAAATCTTAGGATAAAATTGAGTTTTTTGTCCAATTTTATAAAAGCAAGTAATGCTAGATAACTTCTAGCATTACTTTTAGAGCATTACATGTTTGAAGATCTCTTAATACAATTAATAATTTGCATGCATAATGCTTAGAACTTACCCTTTTTGCCATGGCACTTGGCATGCACAGTGTCTCTCCATGCATGCACTGTGCATAGTGTCTCTCCATGCAAACTGTGTGACTTGCATGATCAGCTAGTCTATAAATAAACATAATTGATTACTTTATCCCAATTCCTAATCATAAGAAAATCATAGACAAGATAGTGTAATATGCTTACGGATTGAATAGATAAATGTTGGGCGGTGCTGTTGTTCATGAAAATCGTGGGCAGGTTTCTGATAATGTTGAGCTTTATGTGGCAATTCTTCATCAAAATATTTGCAAGGTTTTGATTCTAATAATGATGAAAGTGGCATTTTCTTTCTAGCCAATTTGATTATTTTTGGCGTCGTCTTCATGCTGGGATCGATAGCACTTTCTACTATCTATTTATGTTGCCAATCGTAATAGACAAGTATGCAGTAGAAACTAGTTATTGTCCTCTTTAGATTCCTTCCAAATCTAAGTTTTTCTATTTAATGCTACATAAACTTTACATAAAATTTACATAAAATTTTCTGTAGGTAGAGGGAATTACAGGGACAGAAATAGCAGAAAGAAAATCACACGCTTCCTTCGTCACCACCTTCCTTATCCTATACTACAATGCCATTCTTAAGCATTCCCACCTTCATCTGAGTTTGCTTAAGCATTCCCATAAGTTTTCATCCACCGTCTCTATCGCTACCACCACCTATGCCTTCATCACGACCTTCCTTATCTGGTCTATGTAGTTTCCACCTTCATCTTTGTGTTTGCTTAAGCATCCCAATGAGTTTTCATCTACCGCCTTTATCGTTGCAATCACCTTACCACCTCAGTAATAGCTTCTTGCAATGGCTTTGTGTCAGGTATATAAGCCCTGAATTATTGCATTTAAGGGATGAAATATGGCTTTCCAGTAAATAGGATGAACTACTGTTTCTTCCTACGTAAGCTAGGAGTGTGCTGTTGCAGTCTCAACCATCATTGTGAGCTATTAGCTTGCTGATGCCTGGGGTTGTCAATAACAAACATCTTCCAAGAGCTTGGCTCCAGCGAGTAAGCTATCAACATAGAATTTTTACATGCTGCATACATAATATTCTAGTTACTGATAAATTTCGATGTTAATTGTAGTGCTACAATATTTGTTTCAAGCTTGAAATCGATATCCTAAACTTGATCATAGTAGAAAATCTCATTATGAATTAAAATAGTTAACTTAAGGAGGAATAGGAATAATTACCAGTCCATATATTGTTGCTCAGTAGTATTCAGCTCCACCAACAAGGATCACCTCTGCAATCACAGCAGCAATCAAGTTGATGGGAATGCTAGCACCAAAGTACCACAACGTACCTCCATGAAGAAGAAGAGCACCCGTCTGTAGAAACAAGGAACCCCACTTACTACCTACAATTGAATTGTAATCTGTTGTAAACATAAAATTTACATTACACAAGCACTATTCTTCTTCTAGTCTCTTTTTGGATTAATTCAACTTCTGAAAAATTCCAATAAGTTGGTTTATAGATTCCTCTTTCTTTGTTAAAAAATAAAAATAAAATTCCCATTCTTGGTAACAACATACCAGGCACCATCTTGAAGCAAGCTAGTTTTCCATCTCCAGTTTGGTTCCGCATCCCCAAGCCAACTCATCTTCATTGCGGGACTGGGGGGGCAATCAAGCAAGCAACGCCAGTTCTATTTCTAAATACCATTTTAGTTGGAAGTTCTTTCCGTGAATCTTATGGGAACAAGAAGAAAAAGGTTGGAGGTTTTTTGAAATTGCGAGTTTTATGATTTTATCCATTACTAATTTGGTTGAGCTACTTGCTAATGGAAACATGGTGGTAATGGCAGTTTCTTGGTCATCCTCACCAGAAAAACTTCAGGACCATAGTAGGCACCAAATTCATTAAAGGCCTGTGGGATAATGAACCCTACAGCTCCCAACATTGCCCATCTTGCATGAATGAGTTGATATGCTTATACCTGAAACAACACATATTCCAGACTATGTCCTGCTACCATTTGAATAAAAGAATTAGTTTAAGGAAGTCACTTCCTGAGCTGCCTTGTTACTAATTCATGGCCATCATCTTACTTGTCAAATTTTTCTGGTTTCTTGCAGAGTCCAAAGGGATCATATCCATAATTGTAAGTAGAAGCAAGCAAACAAAAAACATTAGTCATGGTAACCTCTAAGAAACCAAAATCTCCAACCATTAAGTACCTATGTCTATCGTGATGCTTACTTTCAATGAACCTCTCCTTCGAGGTACTCAGGAATGTTATCTCTATCCAGTAGACCATCGGGACCTGCATTATTACTAATACCCCAATTTAATGGACTGTATATCTCCAAATCTTATCTCATATCTTGCATAAGTAAATGTAATGTAAATACTAAATATTGCATTTGGATATAAGATTTCAAATGAATTGTTGAGAGCCCATTTTGAGGTGAAAATTAGTGTGATTTAATTACTTACCATTCCACTTGGAAAGCTCATCGGTTGTAGATGAAACTGCTCCCTTGGCTTTGGGTTTGGGGGGAGGAGGAGGTGGTGCAGCTGCAATTTTTTTAAGCCAAAGAGAGAGACAACCTGTAGAGAATGGGAAGTTAGCCTTTTGAATGATTCGGATGCACCAGTTGTAGACCAGCATGTTCATATTCATTGGAATCCTAGCATTTGGTTTGCTCTTCCCACTCCAAGAGCTACATTGGAACCAAGTGCATCCATGGAAGCCATTGCATTGCTCGATTTCTTTCTGCAATTCAATGCAATTTGAACTTGGTGGCCTAGTCTCACCAAATACTCCCACAACTTCCAAGTTCTAAGACTCTAAAACAAGCAACTGGCAACTGCATGACTGTTCGCATGCAACAAATGTTTAAAACTACATGACACTTGGCTATTGCAAATGTTTTAACTTAGCTATACTTTTTTTTAACTCCAGCGATTATGTGTCATCGGTCCATGCAGTCGATTTATTATTTCAAGTGTTCATTGTTTTACTCACATTTTCTAACAATCTTGGGAGCTATATTTTATGATTCTCGCAATGCTTTGTCATACCCTTACTTGCATAAACTGCTTTCTGCCCAAGATTTACTTGGTCCATTATATGATTGTTTAATATCAAGCAATTGTCAAAACAAATATATTCTAAGTTAGAACTATGAGATGCTTGAACCGAAACTATAATAGGCAATTGACAAAGCAACAAAGGAAGAGGTTAAGGTGGGCACTTAACAAAATTGAGAAGTCTTTTAACCGAGCATCACGACGACTCCACCAATCGTATTAGACAGATATGCATTTCTATCAAACTAAGACAAGAAGGCATCCATGGAGCTCCTTTTCAATAGATTTTCAACTTCTAAAGGTAGGGACTTGCTACCTTTAGCAACTCCTCTTGTTATTATTAAATACTAGTAAGGATGAGAGACAAATTACATGAATTATTAGTATTATTATTAAGATTCTGAGTCATATGGATAAGATTGAATAATATAATTTTGGATTTTAATTAAATTTCAAATGATTATATGTTTTGATTGGTTATCAAGTGAGATTTAAAATTGTTTTTAATTGATTAAAATTTGTTTTTAAGATAATGGTCTAATGGTCCAAAAGTCATAAACACAAGTTATGGACAACTAATAGTATAAAGCTCCATAAATAATTATTATCTTCACTATAAATTTAACAACTACATTATGATTTTATTATTTTTAAAGAAAGTATATACCGAATAAACAAACTAAACTCTAAATTTTATAAATAATTATTATTTTCATTATCAATTTAACAACTAAATTATTGTTTTACCATTAACACTTTATAAATAATTACTATCTTCACTATCAATTTAATAAGTAAATTATACTCTTACCATATATATATATATATATACAATCGATACATTTTCCTCAACTCACACACTATGACACATTGAGTTCTAATAAAATACATTAATCTTATAAAATTATGATTTAAAGTTTAAAAAATTATATCATTATTATATTTTTCATTTTTACGCCGAAGGCGTTTCACAATGAAGATGCAGTCTCAGAAGATTCCTCGCCTCCCAATCTAATGGCGATGCAACAAGTGGCTCGCGTGTTGGGTGAATAGGAGTTTGACAGCTGTCTTTCGTGTTACAGCTGTTGCTGTGCATGAATGGATTCATTGATGGAGCTATGTCCTCACATTTTTTTTCATGCATGTATGGTGATCAATTTTGTTTTTTTTGTACTGCACTTCATTTGAGTCCCAACGCGATTCTGCAATCTCGATTTCAAAACTTCTATCCGTCAGACCGTACTAGGTGTCCTCTATGTTATGGTCAGTGCTGCACATGAATGGATTGCTAGACTTATGGATAGTTTTTTCGTATCAGATTGCCAATTGCAGATCCTTCTTCCCCCTTGGTGTTTAGGGTGTTTTTCTGACAAGTGGCTTGCGTAATTTCACTACACTTCTATCTATTTCCCTAAACGACCGGTCCTCACATATATTTTTGTATAGGGTTTCATTGTCCTTCACTGCAGTTCATTTCTTTCAATCGGGCATAGTCCTTGCCAAGATTTTAAGGCCAGGATTTCGCGAAAGTTTCAGTCTAGTATTTTTTGTGGGTTTAGGCTAAAAATTTTTCGACATTTTTGTGTCGTTAGGCTCACAGTTTGTGGGGTCAATTTGGTCGTTGTTTCGTTTCACTACTGCTTCAGTCGATGGAATACACTTTGCCCATGTCCCTTGATCCATATTAATGCTTCATCAATGCATTTTTGCTCCATTAATGCAAGAAAGCTTGTCATTTGATTCAGACATGGGCCTATATCTTAATTTTGGCTCACCTTATGACAATCTCCAAGATCTTGTTACAATACTCGATTTACCACATTTGTTGTTGCACCGCCTTTGCTTTGCACATATATACAAAGCTTCAGGTAACCATTATTTCTCACTATTTTCCTTTGCTTTTCTTATATTAATTTCGTTGCGCTTCGTTTACAATAGAGTGTTTCCAACAAATGTTTTCTCACCTTGTCAAATTTGCAGGTATTCCTCCAGTCTACTTAAATGTTTTGAACATTCATTGTGGTAGAAAAATATTTGCTTCTTATTTTACCTTACAAACATGGTCTATTACTGTCTTTAAATTTCCGCAAATCTATTTAACTCATGGTATATATGTATATGTCTAAAGAGGTGTTTTAAATGTCAATAAAATGATAGGCATCAGTTTTTAGGCTAAATAAAAATGTTGATTATGAGAAGGTGAAACACCCTTGTTCTGTTTTAATTGACTGTGACTCCTACTCTGTTGTAGAAGGACTATGACTTGTATTGGTTATGTGGCTTCATAATGATGTAATACTCATAATATGTTTTGAATCAATGAGTCTTGTATTTGGTTATATTTTAACCCTCTTGTTGGACCAACTTAGTGAGGTCCATGTATAATGTTGTTAGTCTTTAAATGAATGCTGAAGCTGTAAAGGAAAGTGTGTCACGTGTAGTTTTCTTAGGAAACTGACTAGTAAAACCCACTATCAATTTCCTAGGCCTGCACTTGTTTTAGCTAAAGAACTTAGCCTAAGGTTGCAAGGCCATCGAAAATTGATAACCTCTTACAATCATTCTCATGCTTAAAAATCACTATAACAGTTGCTCCGAAGCTTACAGATCCAATATGTAAGTAGAACAGTCGTTTCCAAACTGAACTGGCTTTTCCTCCTTCCTCCTTCTGCCTTCCGACTTCTGAATTCGGAATGCAGAAATCCAGAAATGCGAACTGTTCACTTGTCACCTTTCCAATTTTCGACTTTCGCCTTTCCGCCTTCCAATTTTCCACTTTGGAATGTCGAAATCCATGAAGTGACGTGCTCACCTGTCATTTTCCCGATTTTTGACCATGGGCTTTTCGATTTCCAATTTTTGACTTCAGAATGCAGAAATCAACGAAGCAAGGTGGTCACCTGTCACTTTTTCGATTTATGACTTCCTTCTTTCCGCCGCTACGACTTCGGAATGCGAAAATCCACGATGCCATGAATTGATCTTTGTTTCTCACACTTCTGACTTTCAACTTTCCGACTTCCGCTTTCTGGCTTTGGAAATTGGAAATCCAACTTTCCCTTATAAATTCAGCTATTTTTTCGCTTTTCGATTTCCTACCTCCCGACTTGCCAATTTTCAACTTCCCTACTTCCCGACTTCTGGTTTCTACTTTTTCGAATCATAAATCCTCAGTTTATCGATTTTCGACTTGCCAACTTCCTCTTTCCGCCTTCGGGAATAAAAAATCCAACATTTCCTTAGAAATTTTGGCTACTTTTTTCGCTTTCCAATTTCCAACCTCCCGACATTTGCTTTTCGGATTTGGGAATCAGAAATCCAACTTTTCTTAGACACTTTCAGCTATTTCTCTACTTTCCGACTTCCAACTTCCTGAATTCTGCTTTCCATCTTCAGGAACCGGAAATTCAGCTTTCTACCTTACCCTTATTATGTTTTACGGACTTCCGACTTTTCGACTACTAATTCTGAAGTCCAACTCTTCCTTACAGCTTTTGGCTGTCTTTCCGGTTTCCAACTTTTACCCAAGAAAACACAGAGAAAATAGATTAAACCCTTGGCCTAGAAGTCCTGCGCTATTCTTCCAACTATTTTATGACGTTTAAAATATCTTTTATAAGCTCGAAAAACCATAAGGCGTGTTTCTATGTTTGTGACAGTCCACATTTAATATTTATAACAGATAATGAATAACAATAACCGGACTCATGGATATGTTCATGCGAAGATTTTTTTTATATATGCATTTTAGTTAGGTCACATTGATATGTTACATTGCAAATAGAATTTTTTTTGTTCATGCCGTGTTTCATTCCACAGGGAAAAAGAACCATCATGTTATGGAGACTATACTAACTGAAGATTCTATTTCACTCTTGCTACATGGTGTTGTCAACCATTTCCCGCTAGTACAGGTCTCCTCATTAAACCAAGTGAACTCACTCAACTCATCATCTATTCAGTTTCGAATTTCTATCTCATACGACCTTCACAAGCATGAGCTATTGTTTCCAATTATATATAGTAGTCTTGTAGAAAATGGACAACTAAAAGAAGGAACTATAATCAAAGCTACCCAATGTACATGCAACATTGTACATAATGTAATGTATGTTTAATTTCCTCATTGTTTTTTTCCCACTTAATCAATTTCCCACTGTTCATGCTTCCAATGTTTTTCTCTCCCATTACTCTTTAACATAGTTCTTCTCACAAGACTATTGCATTGCTTGCACTTGAAGTTGTCACAGTGGATGCAACTATTATTGGAGACCCTATACCTTACCACTTACTTGTAGCTTCTCCCTCACAGAGTAGTTCCTCTGTTGCAGTGAACCCTAGCTCAATAAATGAAAACCTTGCCTTTCCTGCATCGACTATCCCATTCACATCACTCTCCTCTTCTAGCAAATTTTGGAACATTCAAGGTCGAGTTATTGCCAAGACAAACATACATGAATATGGCAACAAATGAGGGTTTGGGAAAGTGTTTATATTTGACCTTGTTAGTGCTTCACACGATGAAATACATATATATGCATTCAATAATGAGCACTCTCTTTGTATGACCAAATACAAATAGGAATAGTGTACATAGTATCAAATGGCACAATGAAAGCATCCAATCCAATTTTCAACCATTTGAAAATCCATAATGAGATTTTCCTAGGTTCCTCCTCAAACATCCAACCATGCTCAGATGAATACCCCTTAATACCTTTATATTGCTTTAACTTTAAAATTATTCAGGAGATTCAAACTATACATGTCAATTGCATGGTTGACCTTGTTGGACTTGTCATTTCAGTTTCACCTACATCCACGATACAGAAACATGATGATGTTGAGACTGTACGACGCAACATTGGACTTCGTGACATGTGAGGATATAGTATTGGCATAACACTTTAGGGAGAGCATTGCCAAATTGAAGGAGCCAAACTTGCCAACCTTCGTGATTTAGCTACTCCTCCAGTTGTAGCAATCAATGGAGATCGTGTTACACATTTTAACGGAAAAACCATTTGGGACTATTTCCAACACTATTATTTTTATAAACCCAAAGATTGAAGAAACTATGGTTCTCTAGAGATGGTTTCATGACAATGGATTTTGTTCAGCATCACCATCTTTGAGCTGAAATTAAATGCCTCTCATTCTCCTCCTCGTAAAATCATTACCATCAATGAGCTACAAACTCTTCAACCATCTGAAAAACCTGTTTGGTACTTTCTTGTTGTAACCATCACAAATGTTAACATGGATAAATTTCATTTCCTTTCATTCCCTCGTTTTGTTGATTGTATACAATGCATGAAAAATATTTCCCACAAAGTTGGAGACATTTAGCATTGTGGTAAATGTGATGGGGAGTTTCTTGAATGTGACTACCAATACATACTAAAGGTTGACTCAGAAGATATCACTGGATACCTTCATGATGTCATCGATTTTGATGATGTTGCAAACCAACTCATGGGAATTTCTTCAAAAGACCTATGTCTTCTCTCAATTGAAGCAGCATCAATTGTTGAAATAGGCCAAAATATTTGCAACAAACAATTAGTTCTTACTCTTTCAGTTAGAATAGAGACCTTCTGTGGAATTGCACGCCTAAAAGTTGTAATTGTCATGGTTGAAAACACATAATTGACAATTTCAAATGGACATTTAAATACATAGGTTATTGCGGCTTGATACTCAAGCATTCTTTATTGTATGTAATGAATGCCCTCAATTCTCAATTTTAATTCCTTATTTCATAGTTCAACATAGCAGGGTATTTTTTTTTAACTCCCTTATAACATTTCTGTTTTGTAGTCTCATAATTCCAATGTACAAGCTATCACTTAACCTAAATTGTTGATACAACCTATATGGTAACTTTTGAATACAATACTAATTTTCTATTGTGTTTATTTATAAAATAAACAACTTTGTTCTCTTCTTTCTTAGCACAACTTTTCATTCTTTTGTACATAACAATAATTACATTTAATGTTTTTTTTTTTATATATCCTTTCTCATACTACACTTTGCTCTTCTATATTGCTGCTTTCTTACAATTATCAAGCTAGGACTTGAAAAAAATACTTACTCCATAAATATTATTTTAAGGTACATTCTGAGTTCCCAATATGCAATCAGTTAACATTTTCTTTATATCTTTTGTTTTATATCCATATACTATTGCAGTTAATACATATAGAAAATGTGTCATTGCCAGCAATCAAAGCTTCTAAGTCTTTAACAAGTTTACAGTTTTCTTGTAGCCATTATGCCGACTCATGACAATGAACAAGCCAATGCATGAAGAAGAGTTGTATATGCACAGAACAAAGATAAAAACAACAAGAAATAACGTCTTCTTTACAGAGCTGCTTGTCTACCTGTGGATATGTCTTCTTCATTTTCTCTTGCCCAACCTTCCGACAGACCTTCCCTTCCATCCCCTATGCTAAATCCATCGAACACATGCCTCGATGATGCACATCAACGATTTCATAAAAAATGAACCAACTGGTTGATATGCATGTCTTCTCAATTTGCAAAGAATGTTACCCTAGTATTACAATGAAAATTTTCCATGGTGCATACACTTGTTCTCGTTGTATTCTAAAACGAAAAAGTCCATCTCTTTTCATTGGAAAATAATATGAACCCATGCATCCAACCACCTGTCCTTGCAATACTTACACAAGTTGAAGAAATGCTCATTAATCATGCTAACTCAATCGTACAAGTCACACATGCTCATGGTGGTCAATATAAATATTATGGCCAAACTATTTGCTTCCCCCAAGACATTTTCAATATTGCCACATCCCTACCCCATTTGATATCGGAACTTGACATCCTTGATGTTCGCAAATGCAACTTTACAAGCAATCCATATGAATTGTTTGTTAGTCGAACACGTGTTCTTGCTGCCCTTAAATAAAAAATGGCAAACAAACCATACTAAAAGGATGTACAAGTCAACCCAATTGCATTATCTTCTTCGCCTCTTATTTCAACAGACATTTCACCTTCGATTCTGAATGTTAATAGCAATGATACATTATCTCATCAGCAAAGCTTGTCCTGTACAGTTCAACCACCAAATTCATTTGAACCTTGTGAATTAGAATCCTCCTCATTTATTTCAACACAAAATAATGCTAGAACTGAGGTTGAAGAAATTAGACACTTTTTAAACATGCCAAATATCCCACTACCACCTTCCATTGATTTCCCCCCTATAGGCGTCTCCCCTGTCAATGAGTACAACACAGAAGGCCTTCTTTCCATGGATTTTCCAACCTTGTTCCCCACATGTGCAACAATGCTTAAACAACCATGCATTCATGAAGTTGAGATGCACAAATACGCACTTCACCTCATTCACTATCATGACAACAGATTTAGTCAACATCCTCACTTCCGGTACTACATATACAATATAATCATGCATCATCAGAGTAATGCTACTGCTTCTGTTTTTGTAAAAATTAATCTTGAAGATACACTACCTCCCACAATACTTGAGCTTGTTAACCAATTGCAAGACATGCCTAATGACAAAATTGGTGAACATGTCGCAAGGTTTAGGTCTTCATTACATGGAACACGCTCGTATTCAAACAAAAGTAGATATGAACTCACAAATATGATCAATCAACAAGGTACACCAACATTCTTCTTCACCCTTAGTGCAATTGACACAAAATGGCCAGATTTGCATGCTCTAATGCCCCTTGAACGTCCTACCGGTTTAGCTCAAGACTATCAATGGAAGATTCACAACATCATATCAAATACATATATTACATCACAATACATGCACAATAGATTCAAAACATTCCTTAAAGAGGTGCTTCAAAAGGTTTTCATATAACGGATTCTTGGTGCAGGTATTCTACCATCTCTTCCTTCTTTTTATTCTCTTCATGTTTCTCACTTTATTCAATTCATTTCTAATATATACCTTTTCCTCCCATGTAGGTATGAATGGAAGCATAGAGGATCCACACACATTCATGGTTTTATTTGGTTGGCAGATGCACCAAATATGGGCACCTTAGAATGGGAAGATGTTCTTTCAGTTGAAGTTGCAAAACATTTTTTTGACACATATGTTACAACTTGGAATCCTCGTAATTCCCACTTGTCCACATTTGGGTTACACCATTCTACTACAAATGATCCATGCATTCTTGCATCACCATCCATATTTGCATCAAACTACACAGTTGACTATGAAGAACTTGTAAATTTTGTTCAAAGGAACACCAGATGTTCAGAATCAACTTTCCTTCGCAAAAAAAGGAAAATTTGTTCAATGTTGCTATGGTTGTCACATCCCCACCCCTCATTCTGATGATGGAGAGGACGCGAACAACACTATTGCTGCTATCAAATGGGAAATCTAGACCCATGAACATAAACATAAAATGCATTGAAGTAAATACATACACACGCATATGTATAATTCATTAAACAACAAAAGCAAATACATTCATTCACATTCAAGCATTCAACATGTTCATGATAATTTAAAAAACAAATATAGATGCAGAGTTAAATACAAGAAATACTTATCTTGAGGAGAAGCTTCCTCACAACTAGCTATGTCGATGCAACGTTCCACCCAACCATAGGACAATGTGCTCATCAATCTCTCAGCATCACCGCCACCCCCGAACTGGACATGATTTCCACAAGGAAATAGGGAACAACAAGCTTACACACAGCAATACCATACACCCACAGTCAAGAAAACACACCGTTGGGTTTCATAGACTGTTAATCCCGACCAATAAACAATTGGGTTTCATGGGATACTAATGAAATAATCCAATAGCACATGAGTTCCTTGGACTCACTCAGCCAAGTCAACCCTTACATCAAAACGCAGTCAACTAATTGACAAAAGGGTTCCTTGGAATTTTTCATCCAATCCAACCTTCACACCAAAACATAGCCAAACCCACTAACAGATGGGTGTCTTGGACTTACGTGGCCAAGCCGACCCAAGGATGCACTTCACAACAAAATACAATTGTTGGGTATGGAAAAAAACGTCCTAGAAGCCAAAATGAAAAGGAAACAAGGGAAAGACAACCCTCTAACAACAATTTCAATTTCAGAGATGTCTATGGGATTCACATGGGCAGAAACACCCTCTTCAAACACCCAAAACGTGGATCTATCTCCCCAACCACTGAGCATAACCAAACAAAGACAGTTTGCAACCAAGACAAGATGGAAAAAGGGGAAAAACACCCTGTGAGAGAAAATATGATTTCACAAAACGTTTATAGGCATTGTAGGAGCTGAAACAACATCTGTACACACCCAAATTGTGGGTCTCCTCTACCCATTCACTGAACAACACAAAAATGGGTTTCCTAGCTTGGAGAAATAAGGGAAAATGCATAGAAACATGAGGGAAGCTCCCAGCTTTCTCACAGGGTAAAAAAAGGCCTCCTCAAACCCAAAAATCATGGTCCCCTTCTTCCCATTCGCCCAGAAACAAAGAAAACAATTCTGGGCATGGAGAATTGAAGAAAATGGTAGCAAATCGTGAGGGAGAAATCTCAACAAGATTCAGCTACGTGAGAGAAACCCCAACGTCAATGAGAATAGGTGAGGAATGAAAGATAAGGGAGAATAATGGCTTGGGCATGCAATTCCAAGCATTTACTTGCCCAAGAAGTCAAAAACATGTTTTTCCAAAATGGATGGTCTTCCCAATTCGATTTGACCTCCATACATTTCCCATTCCAAGGAAATAACTTCCTCAACCAACTTCTAGATGACTGGACACAAAAGGCAACATGGGTAGTTGACAACTTTATGGGTTTTCCCTTCGACATTTGGCTTTTCCCCATTGGCTCAAAGGTTTGAATATACCCCCCTCCCTATTCCTTCTGAAATCATGCCTCCATCTCTTTAACGTTGCGGCGCATAGCTAGTTCTGGTATTTTTATTAATTGCATAGTTACATGATGTCTCAAAACATATATTGTTCTTAGATAGCACATAAACCGTTGGCATCGATTTTAATTGTCGAAACATGAAAAACTAAATCCATGGTGGGGCCTTTTCCTTGAGCTCCACACCATGATTTACTAACGCTATTTACATCCTATGCAATTCAATACCATGGGGTCAAAGCCAGGGTGTTACAATGGTTTTCCATATGACCTACAAGCTACTTCTTCATTATTCATTGATCCAAATGGACATAAAACCTACAATCCCGCAAGAAATGATTCCCTTCTAAATATTCACAACCCTACCATGCTTTCAATATGGAGGGCTAATGTTGATTTCCAACCTGCTCTCTCTAGACATGTTGTCCTCAAAAACATTTCAAAGTATGCATCAAAAGTAGAGCCAAAATCAGAAAGATACCATGCAATTCTCTCTCTCCTTGCACATGCAACACTAAGTGACGACCCCATTCTTTAGCCAATCAAATGATTCCTTGCACAAAAAGTTGCAAAACAAGACATTAGTGCATAAGAGACGTGTCACATGCTCCAAAAACTCCCTCTTGTGCTTTGTAGTTGTCACTTATTTTCCCTAAATGTGAGAGAAAGTGTCTTCCACTATTTTTGTAATGACACTCTAACACCCCTCCGACACCCCCCCCCCCCTTCATATTTGCATACATGCAAAGATCCCTTGCTCTTGAACATCTAACCCTGCTTGAAGTTGCTCGTTCTTGGTCTTTCTCACATAATAGGAAAAAAAATCCATGGAAACAAAACTTGTGTCACAATATTGTTAGAGTCTATCTACAATTCACTTTCATTCCTCCCTTTCATTCTTCATCTTTTGAATATTTTAGTTGGAGCGAACTTCTTCAATACAAACCTTTTCGTTCCTTCCATCGGGATATTGGAACAACAAGTTCTAAAATTATTTCTCATTGGTATCACATTAAATATACATATGTTATGTGGCATGTTGAACACGCACAATAACAACCCTCTACACCTCTATCCAATGATTTTAACTCTGATGCAATTACCTTTCCCTTGCCCCATGGCATGGATGAATGGGAACTTCTCTCTCAAATGCGACTAGGAAACAACATCTAGATTGATGACCTTGAGATGCTTGGACATTGTAATTTTGATAAAAATCACAATTGGACACATAACAATATAACCACCGATTTGCATGAGACAATGAAATCATTCATTGACCTCAATTACTTGTCCACCCAAAGACAACCCGTTGTTCTCCAATTCACCTAATTCCTTGTCTCCCACACAACGCATAACCTTTGATCTTATGATTTCCCATTTTAGAAACACTAGACCTTCTCAACCACTCAAAATGGTGATTCAAGGTACTACAGGCACCGAGAAATCTGACCTCATATCTTGCTTGAAATCTGCACTCCAAAATGCATTTGAACAAACTCCCTCCCCACTTCTTCTCCTTGCTCCAACTGGTGTTGCTGCTTTTAACATACATGCATTTACAATACATTCTTCTCTTCAAATACCCATTGCTGAAATGAACCCCCTTGAAGGCCAATCCCTTTCAAAATTTCAAGAAGAACTCTGCCATATTCACTATATTCTCATTGATTAAATGAGATTTATTGGCCCAAAAATGTTAACTCAAATTGATGCACGCTTAGGTCAGGATTTCCCCTCACATTGTACAATCCCATTTGGTGGTTGTTCCATGATCCTTCTTGGTGACTTCAGACAATTGCCTCTTGTAAAGGGAATGCCCATGTATGCAGGCTCATCTGTTGGAACTGCTCTCTAACGTACATTTGATATTTTTATCATGCTCAAAACGATTTTCCGACAACAAGGAAATATCCCTTCTCAAACTTCCTTTCACCAACTCTTACTAAACCTTCGAAATGCGACACCAACTGTTGAAGACTAGGCACTCCTAATGAAAAGAACAACCTCATGCCTTTCATATGTGGAAAACTGTTCATTTTGACAATCTATCCACTTGTATCCCACTTATATCTCTGTTGCGTTGCACAACAAACACATGCTCAAACACCTTAATACGCCAATTACACATTGCTTTACAAAACAAAGGAACAAAGATGCCCACCAATCCATTGATGATGAACATTTTCCACTAAAGTTCCTTCTTGCTATTGGTCAACAAGCCATGTTAACTGCAAATTTATGGGTTCAAGTAGGCTTAGTTAACGAATCACTTGGAAAATTCATTGACATTGTCTACAACTCCAATGAACAACCTCCTAGCTTACCATCCTTCGTTGTTGTCGAATTCCTCCATTACAAAGGACCCTTATGGGATGATTCTAATCCTACTTATTTTCCAATATCAACCATAACAAGAGGTTCACGTAGCCAACTACCACTTCGTATGGCACGGGGTTTAACAATTCATAAAGCCCAAGGTATGACCCTACAAAATGTAACAATAGATATTGGAAACATTGATAGACAAGGGCTTACATTCACTACAATATCAAGTGTTACATCTCTTTCAGACCTTCACATTTCTCCATCTTTCTCTTTTTCCAGATACTCTCAAATGCAAGAAAATCCATATGTCCAACATAGGAAACAAGAGGAAAACTTACTTGCTTCAAAATATTTAAAACCAAAATGTGGTTGAGGCTTCTCATTGTTTGCTCTATAGATGTATTGTTTTTATTTGTTGACTTGTTGATGTAAGAGATCTGCTTTTGTTTCAAGGAAGATCCAAGAAATTTTGAAGTAATTGGGTTCTAGACTAAACTGTCTCAAGAAACTAAGACACTGAGTGTGAAAGTTTTTAGGTCAGACAGTTATGATATATAATTGATAGCAAGGAAATAATTAATCAACGTATAAAAATATAGATAAACTCTTATTTCCTTAAATTAACTTTAAATAAAACTCAACAATAACAATTGCAATGCCGCTATCTAATATTGAATTGTTAATTAATATTGTCTCTTGGACTTGTTGTATATCTCTAATGCCTTGATGAAGCTTTGACAATTTTATTTGTTTGAGTTAGTGTAAACTTGGGTGCAGAAATTGATCTTGATTTGTATGTTTGCACATTAATGATTAATCAATAACAAAAATAAAAAATCATTATTGATCTTGATTTGCATGTGAATTAAACAAAAACATTCACTTAATGCACCTTCCATATGTCGATTCCGTAAACATAAATCAGTACATCAACCAACACATTTACAAATAACAACCAATAATTGGCAACCCATATAAATATAAGAAGGACTACAATCCATTAAAAAAATTTAATGGACAACCATGAAACATACCACATGATGACTGTAATTTTATTATTGTGCAAAAATTACAAAGTGAAAAAATCAAAAGTTTTTTTTGTATAGCTCCTAAGCTTAGTCTCCAAAAAGTCCCCCCCTACTTGGAAACACCTTTCCCTTTCAATAATATTCCAAATTTTTACAAAAAAGGAAACCATCTAACTACTTATTTATTGGTTTTGGATTCATTGAGTTGAGAACTAGAATTCATTTTTTTGAATTTACAGGATCTTACAGTACTGCAATCAATGTTATTATAGGTCACATAAATCAAGCAAAGACATTCGTTTGACATACATAGCACATGTTAACCATGTAATGAGAAATCAGGACATAAACTAACACATTAATAAATACCACTGATAATTAGAAAGTCATAAAATAATAGAAGAATGACTGGAATTCAATAAAAAAATTTAACGAATGAACCATGAAACATAGCATGAAATGACTGCAATTTTATTGACTTGTAAAATATTACATAGTACAAAATAACAAACTTCCTTGTAATGTAACTTGGTAGTCTACCCGTCGATCTGTTCCTAGGATTAATCTCTAAAAAATTCCCCCCTTCACTTGGGAAAACTTTTCCTCTAAATAATAATACAAAGTTTTACAAAAAAGGAAAATTCCCAAGATGTGGGATCACAAAATCAAACAGTTTTAGTTTGGCCAAGGGAGGAACGCCACTTGGCATCTAGATCCATCAAGAAATCGATATACTAGTATTTGGCTTGTTCTAGGTGTACTTTTTCCCTCAAGATCTGGGATGTGATTTCCCTATTTTTTACCATCTTCCATTCCCCAAGATACATCTGTATTTTAACCATCACAAAACTAGGTATCTCAATCCAACTCGTAATCTCTTGCAAAGTAATCTAGGTCACACCCTGAATTTACTCCTTAACTACAGTAAATATTTGTTGAATTTCTTCTAATTTTAGCTTGGGAGGTATTTCCTGGTTGATCGGACCTAACATAGGAATCTTCAAGAAACAGAGCAAAACATCAGAAGTTGTCCACCTACGCTTGCATGCCGCTTGTCCCTCATGGATAATGGAATCAAATGTATCACATATGCCTTCCTAAGTTTCAATTGTGACTTCGGTTTTCTTAGCCCGAATATTGTCCATGATTGGCATGTCCTGTCGTTTGTCCCTGATATTTGTTTGCCAACCCAACACATTCTCAAACACCTTAGTTGTTGTAGTTCTTTGAGTATGGTGTTCCTGCAGGACATCTGACTATGATTGAAATGATTTGTAAAGTTCCTACATTTCATTTAACCCTATATATAGACTGATCATAGAATGATAATATTGATCATTAACACTGCAAGCTAACTGTTTGAATTATTTAGCTATTAATGTGGAAAATGATGAGGCAGCTGAAGACAACTGTGATCCTTTGAGTTGTTGCTCAAGGGAAGCATTCTGATCAGCCTGTTGCGATTAAGAGATCTGATTTCTCAAGCTAATGCTTGAGATGATCAATATTCTTCTGCAACTATTCTTGTTTATCTTGGTGTTCTTGTCTGAGGATCTGAGTCTCATTTTGGTAACGTGCCTATGCTGCTACCAGATCCTCTTTGGATTTTTGCAATTCCCGTTATTTATCCCAGAGATCCTTATGCAGATGTAACACTGGGTCATAATTATCTCCCGCGAAAGCTCCCATAGCAGCTGCTGTATCCAATTCTCCTTGTCTAACATTAGGGGCATCGGTTCTCTAGATAACTTGATTAAGGGAAGGAAGATGTTTGAGTGTGCCTTCCCTTGTCCTCTTTGTTCCCTTTTTTATTATTTTCTTCTCTTTCTTGCTCCAAAAATATTTCCCTAAGGAAACAACAACATCCTCTCCAAAATCTTCTATCTCTTCCGAGTCTAGTAGGATTTCCTCTTGGGGGGTGGTTGATGACTCAGGTTGTGTTTGAGAGACCAGGATTTCTATAATAATGGGAGAAATGTCCAAGGTGGAAGTAGGGAAAATATATATAAGAGAAGAGGAAGAGGTGGGAATAGGAATATCAACTTGTGAAGAAAGAATTTTGTAGCTAGAAGGGACTTCTACTTGGGAAAATGAAATATGTGAGGATGTAGGGGTAGTATGGGATGTATGGGGGATCAATGACATAGGTGGAGCAAGAGGAGAAGTAGGACTGGGAACTTCTGCTAACACTAATGGGTTTGTAGAGGTGTCCTCAAGAATGGGCTTTAAATTCAGATAAAAAAAGGAACACTGAGGAAATAAAGCATCAAAAAGACCCGATGATGACTATATATCAAGAACAGAGGATTTCATGGAAGAGAAAATATTGATAGGGTGTGTAGCAGGACCAGATTCTTCCTCAAGGTCACTATGAATTCCATGCACTTCAATTACAGTCATCCTTGACAAAGATCTCTGCCGCACAACATACTTATGCAACTTAGCACTCAGTAGCAGACTTAACTCAGCAAATCACTTTAGCTATCCCCTCATCAAAATCTTTGTGTGCCTAAATTTTCAGTTTGCAACAGTCACAAAGTTTATTCTCTCAGAAACCAGAATGAGTGGTGAGCCTCCTACTCAGTTTGATGGTTTATATAAGTTTTCCTAGGTCTTTGGGTCAATTTTGGAATTTAATGAGCCACCAGCTTAGTTCCCCCTCTAAGGGAACATGGCCACTTTTTTAGGGATTATTGTTATGCAACAACTAGAAAGTGAATGCTAGTGCTTCCACTTGTCAACCAGCCTTATACAACTTCTCCTTCCTCCTAGTGGTTCAATGAACACTCATTTAATGGTCTCCCCTGAATAGGTGTCTCCTTTTATTAATTATTAAAATAAACAATTCTTTAATTACAGTCATCCTTGACCCAATTGGTCATAAACTGTGTTATCGAAAGTTTTTCATATGTTCCTGTACTAGATCACGTCACTTCGGTGAGAGGAAAAATACAAGGGATAATTTATATTCATTTCTATATCGATAAGTTTCTATACAATTACTAAATCCTACAATCATTGAATATTATCCATTAACTATATGACTGTAATTGAAGAATTATTTATTTTAATAATTAATAAAAGGAGACACATATCCAAGGGAGACTATTAAATGAATTTTCACTGAACCACTAGGAGGAAGGACCAGTTGTAGAAGGCTGGTTGACAAGTGGAAGCACTAGCATTCACTTTCTAGCTGCTACAGGACAATAATCCCTAAAAAAGTGGTCATGTTCCCTAAGAGAGGGAGCTGAGCTGGTGGCTCATTAAATTCCAAAAATGACCCAAAAACCTAAGCAATCTTATATAAACCAACAAACTGAGTAGGAGGCTCACCAATCATTCTGATTTTTAAGAGAATGAAAATTTTGATTGGTACAAACTGAAAAGTCAGGCACACAAAGAATTTGCCGAGGGGATAGCTAAACTGATTTGTTGAGTTAAGTATGCTACTGAGTACTAAGTTGCAGAAGTCTATTGTGTGGTAGATATATTTGTCCTAGTGGTTTAGTGAACAAGATCGAGGGTCCTAAGAAGGTGATTTGACTACTTTAGGAAAAGGTTGGGTGGAACAATCTCCCTTGGGTGTTAGTCCCTTTTCTGCAACTCATCCAGGTTCCAACTCTAATTTGTATTGTGACATTATTTTATTTCTATTAAGAAAGTTGTAATTTGTTTAAACTGAGGTTCAAGTTAATGGATAATTATTCAATGATTGTAGGATTTAGTAATTGTATAGAAACTGATTGATAGAGAAATGAATATAAATTATCCCTTGTATTTTTCCTCTCACCGAAGTGACGTACTCTAGTTCAGGAAGATATGAAATTATGTTTGAGTAACAGTTCCAGAATGATGAAATCATTATGTATGTTCGTTATTAAAGCAAATATATGTGTTATATTTATATATTGAATACAACCCACTGATATTTAGAATACGTAGTATTTAATTAAATATACAAGCTACAACTCTTATTTAAAAGATAAACAATTAGTAAAACCGAACTTGCATTCACAGTACAAGTATAGGAATGGAATATAAGTGCAGAGTCTTTTCTCTTATGTATACAATAAAGTATTACCTTTCTAAAATACATTAACTTCCAATTGTATAATAACATAAATGTACAGATCCAAGTTCCTTCTTAATACTCGATTTACAATAATCTCTCTAGCATCAAAATTGTATTTCCTTAAAAAAAATATAGCATTAATATAGAATAACTAGAGTTCTTAATGAACCATATTAAAACTAAACTAGATTATTTAAGGGTATCTTAAGCCCAGTTTCTTAGCAACTAAAATTATTAATTAACATCAAGTCGAGATTATTGACGAATCATATCATTGGTTACAGGCTTTCAATTAAACTGGTGTTGTTTTTGTAGTGTTTCTCTTACAGAATAAAAGTTACAGGAAGCGTTAGGGCTTAACCTTTTATTTGTTCGAAACCATTATGGTTAACTAAACAGAACGAAATTCTTGTAACAGTATTGAAAGCTTAACTACAAACCCATGTCCATTAAGGGTTTGTAGAGGTGTCCTCAAGAATGGGCTTTAAATTCAGATAAGAAAAGGAACAATGTGGAAATAAAGCATCAAAAAGACCTGATGATGACTGTATATCAGGAACGAAGGGGTTTATGGAAGAGAAAATATTGACTGGGCGTGTAGCAGGACCAGATTCTTCCTCCATGCCACTATGAATTCCATGCACTTCAATTTCAGGCTGAGGTGGAGGTTCAACCTATTGTACTGGAGGAATCTATAGAGGTAGTTGTTCTTGAAGAGCAAGTGGACCTACCTATGTTGGTTGTTCCTCTCTGAGCACTTGCTGAGGTATGTGTTCTATTTGAGCCACTGGTGCTTCAGCTTCCTATTGTTGTTTGGGAACAGACTAAGTTTTGTGTCTCTTAGGCTAAGGTTAAACCTCTTCTACATATGTCTGAAGCTCGGAATTGAGATTCACAATATTTCTCATGAATTCTTCCCCTTTATGCAGTGCTTCGTCCAATTGTGAAGAGTGAGAAATTACAGAGGTTTCCATGACAAATTTACCCTTGTCTTTAGACAGGGAGGCTGAGACAGAAGAATAAGTTGTTGCTACCTACTGTCTTGCTTCTTTCTCCATGTTTTCCCTGTGAATTTTATCCTCTGCATCGAACTTTAATTTATTGAAGTGCAAGGTAGTCTTCTTGATATCTTTCTAATACTTAGAAACACAAACCGACACATTAATAGATACCACTGATAATTAGCAAGCCATAAAATAATAGAACAATGACTGGAATTCATTAAATACATTTTACAAATGAACCATGAAACATAGGATGAAATGACTGCAATTGTATTGACTTGTAAAAAATTATATAGTAAAAAATCACAAACTTCCCTGTAATGTAACTTGGTAGTCTGTCCTTTGATCTGTTCCTAGTATTAATCTCTAAAAAATCCCCCCCCTCACTTGGGACAACTTTCCCTTTAAATAATAATACAAAGTTTTACAAAAAAGGAAAATTCCCAAGATGTGGGATCATAAAATCAAAGAGTTTAAGTTTGGCCAAGGGAGGAACGCCACTTGGCATCTAGATCCATCAAGAAATCGATATGATGGTATTTGGCTTGTTCTAGGTGTACTTCTTCCCTCAATATCTAGGATGTGATTTCCCTCTCTTTTACCTTCTTACATTCCCCAAGATACACTTGTATTTTAACCATCGCAGAACTAGGTATCTCAATCCAACTCATGATCTCCTGCAAAGTAATCTGTGTCACACCCTGAATTTGCTCCTTAACTGCAATAAAATTTTGTTCAATTTCCTCTAATTTTAGATTGGGAGGTACTTCCTGGTTGATCGGACCTAACATAGGAAGCTTTAAGAAACCGATCAAAACATCAGGTGCTGTCCACCTATGCTTGCATGCCGCTTGTCCCTCATGGATAATCGAATCAACTGTATCGCAGATTCCTTCCCAAGTTTCAATTGTGAAATCACTTTTCTTAGCTTGAAGATTGTCCATGATTGGAAAGTCTTGTGGTTTATCCCTGATGTGTGTTTTCCAACCCAACACATTCTCAAACGCCTTAGTTATTGCAGTTCTTTGAGTATGGTGTTACTGCAAGAGATCTGACTGTGATTGAAATGATTTGTACAGTTCTTGGATTTCATTTAACCCTGTATACAAACTAATCATAGAATGAGAATATTGATCAGTAACCCTGCAAGATAAATGTTTGAATTCTTAATCTGTTAATGTGGAAAATGATGAGGTAGCTGAAGACAACTGTGATTCTTTGAGTTGTTGCTCAAGGGAAGCAACATTCTAATCAACATGTTGTTGATTAAGGAGCTCTAATTTCTCAAGCTGATGCTTGAGATGATCAATCTTCTTCTGTGAATGTTCTTGTTTATCTTGGTGTTCTTGTCTGAGAAGCTGAGTCTCATTTTGGTAATGTGCCTCTACTACTGCCAGATCCTCTTTGGCTTTCTACGATTCTTGTTCTTTATCCAGGATATCCTTATGCAGATGTGACACTGAGTCGTAATTTTCTCTCGCGAAATATCCCATAGCAGTTGTGGTATCCAATTCTCCTTGTCTAACATTAGGGGAATAAGTTCTCCAGACAAATTGATTAAGGTCAGGCATATGTTTAAGTGTTCCTTCCCTTGTCCTCTTTGTTCCATTTTTTATTATTTCATTCTCTTTCTTGCTCCAAAAATATTTCCCTAAGGAAACAACAACATCCTCTCCAAAATCTGCCATCTCTTCTAAGTCCGATAGGATTTCCTCTTGGGGGGTGGTTGAAGTCTTAGGTTGTGTTTGAGAGACCGATACTTCTACACTAATGGGAGAAATGTCCAAGGTGGAAGTAGGGAAAATACATATAAGAGAAGATTAAGAGGTGGGAATAGGAATATTAACTTGCGAAGAAAGAATTGTGGAGGTAGAAGGGACTTATACTTGGGAAAATGAAACATGTGAGGATGTAGGGGATTGATGACACATGTGGAGAAAGAGGAGAAGTAGGACTAGGCACTTCTGCTAAAACTGATAGGTTTGTAGAGGTGTCCTCAATAATGGGCTTTAAATTCAGATAAGAAAAGGAACACTATGGAAATAAAGCATCAAAAAGACTTGATGATGACTGTATATCAGGAACGAAGGATTTCATGGAAGAGAAAATATTGACAGGGCATGTAGCTAGACCAAATTCTTCCTCTAGGTCACTATGAATGCCATGCACTTCAATTTCAGGTTGAGGTGGAGGTTCAACCTGTTGTACTAGAGGAATCTGAAGAGGTAGTTGTTCTTAAAGAGCAAGTGGACCACCTACTTGTGATGGTTGTTCCTCTCTGAGCACTTGTTGAGGTATGTGTTCTATTTGAGCCACTGGTGCTTCAACTTCCTATGCTTGCTGGGGAAAAAACTAAGTTTTGTGTCTCTTAGGCTGAGGTTCAACCTCTTCTACCTACGTTTGAAGCTGGGAACTGTGATTCTCAATATTTCTCATGAATTCTTCCCCTTTATGCAGAGCTTTGTCCAATTGTGAAGAGTGATCAATTACAGGGGTTTCCATGGCAACTTTACCCTTATATTTAGACTAAGAGGTTGAGACAGAAGAAGAAGCTGTTGATTCCTGCTATCTTGCTTCTTTCCCCATGCTTTCTGTGTGAATTTTATCTTCTGCATCGAACTTTAATTTCTTGAAGTGAAGGGTAGTATTCTTGAGATATTTTTGATACTTAGCAACATGTGCCCTTACTTCTGGATCAGTGATATTCTCCAATTCCTCACGAAAATCAATAGCTTCCCTATATATGGAGTCATTTGTTAGCTCCTCATGTGTGTAATGAAACTTTTCCCGTTATTGAGCAAAGAGGCTTGCCAAATAAGCCTTTGTATCATGCATTATTTTAGGGGCTTCTCCCAGGTTCATAATTGAAATTTCCTTACCCAACACTATTGCATCGGTAGAATTCTGCAGGACCAAAGAACCTAAATTCAAGGGAAACTTAGGCCAACACTTCTTTTTTTGCTTGGCCAATTTAGGGAAGGCGCCATCAACGTTCGTCTGAAAGTAAAATTCCTACAAAACCATGCGGTCTAGGACAATCCTTGGCAGTAAATGGACCGTGTTGCTACCCCAAATTCTAAAGTAAGAGAAATATTCTCCAACATACCAATCCCCATGCAAAGTGATCAAATCCCTTGAACTTTGTGAAAATGCTGGAGTGTCAGCCTTGAAAACGTTATGGTACATAGTCCCTAAGAAAACGTTGCAAATATCATACACCTGAGGAACAAAGTTATCCTCCCACATGTCAGAACAATAAATATGGACAGGTGGGGAATTCTTCTACCAATTCCAACCCAAAGCGGGAAATGCAAAAGTTGCACAAAAAACATCCATTACATAAGTAGACATGAAAAACTGGGGCTTCGTGTTTGTCGGGGTCTTCTGATACTTAATAATTTCCTCTTGCAAATTTACAGATAAAATCTAAGCCCAATTGAAGGAATGACCCGTAAGGAGAATGTGATGCACTGTCGAAACCCATTTAGCTTTAAACAACGAGCAATTAGTCGAACCATACACTCGACAGAACATGGATGCAAACAATGAATATGGTTCCCTAAACCATGAAATATGGTAAGCATTACCTGGTCGAGGAACAAAAATAGTAGGGTTTTCCATCCATGATTTTACTACATCTTCATAATTGTAGCAGGAGATTGCTTCGTCTAGGAACTTATGGCTCAAGAGCTATTTGGGGGGTCCAAGGGCATAAGCCTTAGCAAAAGGAATCCAGAAAAGTACCAATGTGGTCATTTAACGTGCAGTCTTCAGATTTAGAATTGTCCAATTCCCATTTCACCGGGTTTGTGTAAGGCATGAAAGGTTGTCTAGAGTCAATGAGATGGAGCTGTGAGCTCCGAATTCTTATATAAGCTGGTTGTTCATGAGTCACAGTGGAAAAATAATCATTATCAAAGATAGCATATATCGTTGACCAATCCAAAAACAGGGTTTCGGGAACACGTCCACTAGTATTCGTGAATATTCCAACGTTTGGGTCTTTGTATTTTTGCTCTTGCAGAGCTGTCAGATTTGATCTTGTGTTTTTGGGTATAGTAGGCGCCATTTCTTCCCTAAATTTGGAAACCATGGTCAAAAACTTACTACAGTGTAAAAGTAACATAATAAACGGTTGTGAGAAGTCAACTTACCAGTAAGCTTAACGGTTGTGAGCTTGAGCGAGAAAAATGCCGTAAAAATCCCCAGGCACAATAAAAAACGCGAGTGAAAATGGTAAAAACCCTCATGAATTTGAACAGACTAAATAGCCAAAGTCTCATCAGGAAAAAATATCTAGACCCTAGATCTAGCATAAATGAATGATTGAGATGAAGGGGCGAAACTCAAAAATCGGAAGTAAAAAGTTTCAAAAGTTTGTATTTTGCGATTTTCATATTCCGCGTCCCGGACATCGGAAAATAATTTAGTTGGACAGTGTACATATTAAAGTTCTGTGCTCCACATTCCACAAAGGAATAAAGCGGAAAGCAGAGAAAACAAGAAAGCATAAGCTACGAAAAAAACTTTCTGGTTTCCGGGAAACGACTGTGTGGAAATAAAAAGTCGGAGACAAGGATAATAGTTTTATTGTGAATAAAAAATTCTGAGTTCTGCATTCTAGACAGTGGAAAGTGGGAGTCAGAAATTCAGATTTCTTATTGCATGAAAAATGATACTTTCAGGATCCTCCTTAGTGCAAAACGGAGATAGGAAAGACAAGAAAGCAAAAACGCGACAAAGGACTTTTCCGATTTCTGCATTTTGGACATCGAGAAGCGGGAAGCAGAAAGGAAGAAGGTTTTATTGTGAATATGTGAGTCTTGATTTCCGGAATTCCACATGGCGGAAATCGGAAGTCGGAAAAAGATTTTCCCAAAGAATTGAAAAAATGGATCCCCGCATTCTAGACATTGGGAAGAGGAAGTGGGAAGGCGGAAGCACCCAAAATGATACTTATAAAGGAAAAGGTGTTAAAATTGATCCCTTGATAAAACTGTCTATTAGATTAATTTAGCATAACTTAGGATTTTTAATTAATTAATTAATTACACTAGTACCATTGGGTCTGCATGACCTAATGGTGCCACATGTACTAGTTACTAGAGTTTGGGGAACACAACTAGAGGCTATCTACCACTGACTACATTTGCATGCATCAGATTAGGCGCCTCCTAGATCAATTCCTACATTTTAGGAGCCACTGGGAGTCCCAACACCGACCTTTCAGTCAGTTGGAGTTGGAACTAGTTAAGCTTAGCTAATTTCCAGTTACATTCAGTTAGATCACAATCAGTTCAGTTAGCACTAGTTATGCATGGCTGCATGTGGATTAGGTGCCTTTTCTCACCTACCACTTAGTTAGACTGAGTTAACTGTTTATTACTGATTGTGTGAGTTGTTTAGACATCTAGAGTTAACCATTTGGACTTCGATATTGACTGAGACATCTTGAGTTAGCTAGTCGGTTAGGTACAGCCACATCTAGTTGGTAGATTCGAATTCCTCCCTAATGGATTCGAATTCTTACTCATCTGTTTTCAGTGTGGTTTGATTTGTTCCATTTATATAGTCAAGCAATGAGTCAAATATTATTGATGCAGTAAAAGGAGAATTTAGATCTTCTTTGCTTGTTTGTTTGTTGGAGGAAAATGGTTTAATTTTGTGTTAAAAGGAGCTACACCTAGGCTAGACACCAAGATAATATAAAAGGAGAGCATGCTTAGGTCCAAAAAAAATCCTTTCTGACCTGCCAACAGAGTATAGCCTATAATTTTTTGTGGCATTGCTTACAAAACTAAACAAAATACTACTAGTAGAGTATACTAAAAAAAGGACTCCTAGAAACAGGACAAATTTATAGTACATTGGTGATTACAAATTTAAGAGAAAACACACTTGCTCAAGGAATCATCCTGGGAATATTCGGAGGGATGGGATTCCTGCTTGTCCTCTTCCATGACGGCCTACGGTTGTAATTGTTTATTCTTCTTTGAATCCACAGTGAAAAATCCCATGAAAATGTTTATATTTGAAGTTGAGTAGGAAGAACCTTTACTGAGTGTTATGACCATGGATTTTAAGTTTAACCTTGCACATTCCTCCTTTTACATCCTGAATTTTCCTCTTCTGTTTTACCAAGATATCCACTATGACTACATTTTGTGAGACCAGCTAAAGTTCTAATTCATAGGCTTTGGTTGTGATAGAAAAATCAATGTCCCATTCCCTTTCAGAAATTTCTCTTGGTGTTGAAGTAACTTGTGAATTTATTGCATGTCTCTATGATAGGAGGGAGTGTTATAACTATCCATATTGCTCAACATAATTGAAGTCAAATTCCTTTTAAAACTACTTGTTTTGTCCTTGCGCAGCAAAGAACATAGAAAATCAATCACTTTGCAACAAAGGAACCGAGAGGGCCTTTCCCTCAAATGCGAGACCCCTGTACCCAGGAGGTTGTGCCACAACTTACAACACGTATAGAAAATCCAATTTTGAAGTTATACAGGCCTAGGGCTAGATTCCTTGTTCCAACTTTCTTGCAGTAATATGCAACACTAATATCATAATTATTATGCATTTGGTTTAGGTAGGTGACTAATGTCGACTTCAATATCACACATAATTTCTTCCATCGGCCTTGAAGGCGCTTTAGTGAAATTAAGGCCATGATTGAGCAAACTAGTGGAATCCTCATTCAATGGCATGTCTAAAAGGTTCACCACTAACACATATTAGCAATTGAAAATCTCTGTAATAAGGAAATGGGTTTGTGTTTTAGCTGGCAAGCAACTAGGTTATGATCAAACTTTATGTTCAGTGCGAAAAACCATGTAACTTTGAATGAGCCTCCCACACATATAGATCCTATAGACTTGTAGTGATACTTTCAAAGATGAAAACCATACTCAAAAAAACATAAATAGGAATGAACACCAATTTCCTTTAAATTGCATTAACATGTTTAGTTGCTTTTGTGCATTTTCATAAAACACATAATATATAATATATCCATGAATGAATTCTGTGAGCAGAAAATATATAGAACCGAGTATGAATGGCCTTCATAATTCAACAAACTAACTTGTTGGCTGGCTACTCTCTTCCTCCCTTCTTCCAGTTACAATAGTTTGGCAATAATTTGAGAGGTTGGAACAAACTAGCTGGCCATATTTATTGTACATAGTGATTTATTTCAACCATTATATATGGAGACACTTATGTGTTTCCAAGTTTCACTTTATCTTGCCAACACCTAGAGAAGAAGGAAGAACATGTCAATCATCTTATTTTGATCACCAAGGTGATACAGATGCAGAGTGATAAGAATGTGAAACCTGGAGGTTTCCTTATAAGCCAATACAAAACCCAAGAAGTTCTAAAGAAACTAGTAGGATAGAAGCTAACGAATCAAGCAAGAAACGAACTCAAAATCGAACACCATCAACTTTAAACACTGTTACTTGTCAACCACAGCTGTTGACATTTGGAATAAACTATATACAGTCATCTTCTTTTTAATAGTGGGAGACCATCAAGTGCACATAAAAGTTGGTCAATGTTAACATTTATAGGAAAAATCATATGCAGTAAGTTTTTTTTAAGTGTTTCTTTTACACTGACAATTTATGGCATTTTTTTACTATTTTTTATTTCCAGGGCATGTGATAGACTGTAAGGTAGTAATGGATTTACCTAACATCAATCCCATGTCCTCGATTTGTATGAACTGTTATTTTTTATTTTGTTGCAAACTCAACTTATGCTTACCTTAACATGAGTCTCATTTTGTTGCACATTGTTTGTAGGCATTGATACAAGATGGGAAAGCAAGGAAAATGGCAAGCTATCGATCACATTGAATTGCAAGACCCTAAAAACATGATCACCTTTTCCGCTAGAGATCTTGTTTGGTCCGAAATTAAACGAACAAATGGAAGCATTAATCGTGTTGACAAAATCATGTCCAACAGAGTTTCTAACTTCATTAGAGGGGAAGAAATGAACCCTGGTGCTCCATGTAGTTTCATCCGAAAAAAAAATAAACAAATAGGAGAAAGGGCTAGTGCTTCATTGAGATATGAAATGTAAGTATTTCAAGAAATCATTATCTGGATGTTATTAATGGCAGTGCATTTATCATTTTTTACATGTACTGACATTTCAAATTTGATTATGTAGTTATCCATGTTCATATGACCCGAAGGACAAAAGGGGAAGACAAACAGCTATTCGTAGGACCTCATTTACTAAGAAGAGGGGATTCCAATGCCATTTTATTGTTAAGGTTATGGAAAAATACCCCGAGATATCAATATTGACGTATAATATGTATGAGCATGAGGATGGACAAGGATGACCTTGTCATGGTCGGTTTGACACTTTAGACTAGGCTAGTTCTATGCATCAACCAAGTATTTCAAGGGACATAGTCTCATATGTAGAAAGTTGCTTTTATTTAGATGTGCCAGTTGAATCAGTGTGTAAAATGTACATCAAGAAGCACATTAACATGGATGCGACATCTCGGGATAGGGACTTCTTCTTGCACAGAAAAGATGTATTAAACATCTATAGTCATTTGAGCAAAGGAAACTATCATATTCATAAAAAATATGAGATGAGTGTCAATATTTGGTACCAAAAACATAAGGAGTATTTTTTCTTTTACCAAAAGCCTAACGGTGCAGACGTCCCTTTCATAATTGGAATCCAAACAAGTTGGACGTTGGAGACAATGGTCAAGATATCTCATAACATCTTAATAGACATGGATTCAACATTCAGTAAAAACAAATACGGGGTATGTTTGTTTCCTGTGATTGTTTTAATATGATCATACAATATGTAACCACTCAATTTCATTAATACAAATTTTTCACTTCATGTGTTCTTTGAGTATGGAAGTATCAGTTGTACACCCTGGTTTCATTTGATGGACAACAAAGTGGGGTGTCTGTTGCATGGGTTGTTGCATCATGAAATACAACTCAAGATACTGCACTTTGGTTGGAGAAGCTAATGCAACGGTGTTACCAACTCCATCATGATTAGAAAGTCAATGCATTCAGGGTTGATGATGAATTGGCCGAGATAATGACATTGAAGTAACTTCAATCTTGTTACTATGCATTGAAACATGTGTTTATTTAGAAAATGCCACACTTTAACACATTGAACATGGCATGAGGATCACACGATGCTTAGTGATATTGTGCATTTGGCATGTAAGAAAGGCGTGGCTAAAAAAAGTGAATCGGTTCACCAAGAGTCCGGAAAGAGAAAGTGCGATGTACAATCAGTTGGGTTATATAATGAAAAATTGTTTCAATGATGATGTGGTTGATGCGATACAAGGATTTTTCAATGATTTCTTAGATAAGGAAGAGTTCTTGGACTACTTTCAGAAGAATTGGGTTGTTGGGGATAAGTTTCGTAAGTTCACATGCTATTGTTGGTGTTTCTCTTTTTTTGTTTCATAAAGACTAGATATTTCCACTAACTTGGTTATTTACTTTTAGGGATATGGATGAAAGGTTTTCACAATTTCCTGCATGCAAATCAGGAGACCAATATTGTCATAGAATCATACCATTTTTATCTAAAGACAAATTTTATTTTCGGTCGACGAAAGAAATGTGCTCGTCAAATGGACTGGATGTTGTATGTGTTCTTGAGAAGTGTTGAACCTTGTTACCGGTTCAAAGAAATTCTGAAAGAAGAAGGATTCTTGAACAACTACATGAAAGAAAAGAAACTTGAATCCTCCAATGGAAAGAGCAAGACAAATTCCAGAGAGAGCATATATCATGCCTATTGGGTGATCGGTCAAGCCAATTGTGATAAGAAGTACCTTGTCACCTAGTATTGTACAAATTTTATAGAGTGCGATTTCCCATGGTCTATTCATGACAACATTTGCAAGCACACTATAAAGGTATATTGGTTGTATTTCCCATTTGGAGTGACAGGCCCAGTACTAGATCATCATGCAACACCTGCTTCATTTGATGCCCCAAATGAGATAGTGGAACCAAACATTGGTGTAGAACGTGATACAACTTTTATGGCCATTGACAGTGTTGATCTAGATGTTGAGGGACTTAAATTAGCTAGGGATGAATTTTTTGGCTACCTAGATCTGATTAAAAATAGTCCTCCAACTACATTGAGAAAGACCAAGTAGTTAGTTGACCTAGTTAAAAAAATGTTGGATGAGGAAAACAATCTTCATAATATGGATTTTGACTTCACCCTTGGCTTAGGTGTTTTTGAGTCGTCTTTGAAGAGGAAGAAAGTTTCCTTATCCCTAAAAGGAAAGGAAAAAGAATCAAACAAACAAGCAGCTTTGAAATTGATTTGAATATCCATGCATCTGAATATGATCCATTCCAGTTTCAATATCTCAACAAGCGGGGTCGTCCTTGCTCCAACAATGCATCATCAAGGTTCTCAAGTCAATTTCATATAGTGATAAGATGTATGTGCTTGTATTAGTATATCTAGACATATCTAGACTCGTTCACAACCCATTTGTTTTTCTTTCTTTCAGCCTCATTTTAGTAGTCCATATAAACTTAAACATTTTCTTACGTGTGGAGTGTTTATGCTTGCAGAGGGGCAACAGTTAACCACAATTTCTTCAACACAAAGACAAAGGCAAGTGCAACACCAGTCCGGCCTACCTACAATTCCAGGTACTTTGTACAGGACTCCTAGTTGATGTATACCTGTTTTCACATGCATAGTTCTTTATGTGCAAATATTGGTTCTAACGAGATTTTAGAACATACACAGGTGCTGTTCCTTTGGTGGAACACAACTTGTTGAACAAGAACACACCAATCGATGATCTATGAGGTTTGACACTCTTTCACAACCCATTTGGTGTTCTTTCTTTCAGCCTCACTTTAGTAGTGCATATAGACACATCCATTTTCTTATGTGTGACGTGTGTATGCTTGCAGAGGGGCAGCAGTCAACCACGGTGTCTTCAGCACAAAGACGAAGGCGACTGTAACACCAATCCAGTCTACCTACAATTCCAAACACATTATATGGGAATCCTAGTTGATGTATACATGTTTTCATGTGCGTAGTGTTTTATGTGTGAATATTGTTTCTAACGAGATTTTATGACATACACAGGTGCTTCACCCGGGGGTCTTCCTTTGGTGGAACACGACTGGTTGAATGAGAACACATCGATCAATGATCTACGAGGTTTGACACTCTTTCACATCCTAGTTGTTGTTCTTTCTTTCAGCCTCACTTTAGTAGTTCATGCAGACATATCCATTTTCTTAGGTGTGGAGTGTGTATGCTTGCAGAGGGGCAACAATCAACCACGGTGCCTTCAGCACAAAGATGACGGTGACAGTAGCACCATTCTGGTCTACCTACAATTCCAGGTACATTGTACGAGAATCCTAGTTTATGTATACATGTTTTCATGTGCGAATATTGTTTCTGATGAGATTTTACGACATACACAGATGCTTCACATGGGGTCTTCCTTCAGTGGAACACGACTGGTTGAACAAGAACACACCGATTGGTGATATACTAGGTTTGGTACTCTTTCACATCCCATTTGTTGTTCTTTATTTCAGCCTCACTTTAGTAGTGAATATAGACATATCCATTTTCTTACGTGTGGAGTGTGTATGCTTGTAGAGGGGAAACATTCAACCACGGTGTCTTCAACACAAAGACGAAGGTGACTGCACCTCCAGTCCGGTCTACCTACAATTCCAGGTACCTTGTACGGGACTCCTAGTTGATGTATACATATTTTCATGTGCATAGTGTTTTATGTGCAAATATTGCTTATGACGAGATTTTATGGCATACACAGGTGCTTCACTTGGGGGTCTTCCTTCGGTGGAACATGACTGGTTGAATGAGAACACACCGATCGATGATTTACAAGGTTTGGCACTCTTTCATAACCCAGTTGTTGTTCTTTCTTTCATCCTCACTTTAGTAGTGCATATAGACATATCCATTTTCTTACATGTTGAGTATGTATGCTTGCAGAGGGGAAACAATCAACCACGGTGTCTTCAACACAAAGATGAAGTTGGCTGCACCACCAGTCCGGTCTACCTACAATTACAGGTACCTTGTACGAGACTCCTAGTTGTTGTATACATGTTTTCACGTGCATAGTGTTTTATGTGCAAATATTGTTTATGACAATATTTTACGACATACACATGTGCTTCACTCGAGGGTCTTCCTTTGGTGGAACATGACTGGTTGAACGAGAACACACCGATCGGTGATCTACAAGGTTTGGCACTCTTTTACATCCCATTTTTTGTTCTTTCTTTCAGCCTCACTTTAGTACTGCATATAGACATATCCATTTTCTTAGGTGTGGAGAATGTATGCTTGTAGAGGGGCAGCAGTCAACCATGGTGTCTTCAACACAAAGATGAAGGTGACTGCAGCACCATTCCGGTCTACCTACAATTCTAGGTACCTTGTACGAGAATCCTAGTTGATGTATACATATTTTCATGTGCATAGTGTTTTATGTGAGAATATTGTTTCTGACGAGATTTTACGACATACACAGGTGCTTCTCCTGGGGGTCTTCCTTCGGTGGAACACAAATTTTTGAACGAGAACACACCGATCGGTGATCTACGAGGTTTGGCACTGTTTAACAACCCAGTTGTTGTTCTCTCTTTCAACCTCATTTTAGTAGTGCATATCTAGACATATCCATTTTCTTACATGTTGAGTTTGTATGTTTGCAGAGGGGAAACAATCAACCATGGTGTCTTCAACACAAATACGAAGGTGGTTGCATCACCAATATAGTCTGCCTACAATTCCAAGTACCTTGTACAGGACTCTTAGTTGATGTATACATATTTTCATGTGTGTAGTGTTTTATGTGCGAATATTGTTTATGACGATATTTTACGACATACATAGGTGCTTCACCTGGGGGTCTTCCTTCGGTGGAACATGACTAGTTGAATGAGAACACATCGATCAATGATCTACGAGGTTTAACACTCGTTTACAAACCATTCGTTGTTCTTTCTTTCAACATCACTTTAGTAGTGCATATAGACATATCCATTTTCTTACGTGTCGAGTGTGTATGCTGGAAGAGGGGCATCAGTCAAGAACAATGTCTTCATCACAAAGACGAAGGTGGTTGCAACACCATTCTAGTCTATCTACAATTCTAGGTACCTTGTATGGGACTCCTAGTTGATGTATACATGTTTTCACATGCGTAGTGTTTTATGTGCGAATATTGTTTCTTACGAGCTTTTATGACATACACAAGTACTTCAACTGGGGTTCTTCCTTCGGTGGAACATGATTGGTGGACTGATAACACATTGATCAGCGATCTATGAGGTTTGACACTCTTTCATAACCCAATTGTTGTTCTTTCTTTCCATGTCACTTTAGTAGTGCATATAAACATATCCATTTTATTAGGTGTGTTGTGTGTATGCTTGCGAACATATACCTTATTGTGATATTCATTGTTGAAATCCCATGTGCTCAATCATCTCTGATGAGGTTTTATGAAATATGTAGGTGCTTCACTCAAGGGTCTTCCTCCGGTGGAAAATAATTGGTTGATTGAGAACACACCGATCGATGAACTACAAGGTGAGGCAAATTCTCTATTTAGGCTATTTAACAACTTGGTTTATATTAATGTATTAGATGTTGTTAACATATGGATGTTGTGATGTCTATCTGTATGCCAGGTGATTATAGGACAAGAGGAGTAGCGTCATCTTCGACCGCACAAAATACCCCCCGGGAAGTCTTTCAATCTATAGCATTGATTGCTTAACACTTTCTATAATTTTGTAAAACATTTATAAGCTATTGGTATGTACTTGTAGAGTTGCAATGTATCTATGTAACACTACTTAATGGCATTTGTAATTATAATGAAAAATATTTAGATGATTTTTTTAAATTATTTTTTTATTTCTAAAGCATATTATGTCATGACGAAATACTTATCCTCATTAGCAACAACAATTATGAACAACCTAACATTACCATGTTAATGAGTTTTTTCAGTTCACTATTTTGGATATAAATATGGAGGGTCAAACGTTATATTATCATTTTCTATGAAATAATCCAAATGTTATTATATTATCATTATGGACCCAAATGTTATTATATTATCATTTTATATTATATGGGAAGTCTGTACTAAGTACCCCACTACTAAGTCATTTAATAAGAACAACTATTTGGCAGCCACATTCCCTGCCCAACACAACACAAGGAGAATTATTCCTTCTCTGCTCAAAAGTCCCTCCCTCCAGTGCTTTTAAATGTGGACATAGAAAGGTCAAAGTTCTTGTTCATTAACTCCAACATAATATTTTTGGGCCAAAACTATAATAGAGCATTCAAAAATCTTGATGGATTGGGCCAACGGCAAGTGTCAAATTGAGAATTTTGAGCTAATTCCATTTAAGAACATATTTATTGAGGTAAAAAAGAAATTTATGAAACCGCATTCTCACACATTAACATAGAATTCAACTCTGAATCCAACATGTTATTTAAAGAAGCCTTTACTTTGCAGTTTGCAATAACTTTTTTTGAGCAGGAATACATGGGTAGTGAACTACATTCATAGAAAAAAGAAAATTTCACTGTACAATTGGCCATTCTACTGATCTGCTCTATGCATTTAAAAAATAGAAAGGTATCTATTGTTGTTAAGGCCTAAAAAGGGATTTTTGTTTGTATTTTTTCTGGTTCTCCAATGCACAAAAGATGCCCTAAACGACTCAAGTATACTTTGATATCTAGACATAGCATCAGTTGAAAAACCATTTTGACATGTCCTTTTAGATGAAAAGCATGTTGTCTTTTAAGGCACAAAAAGTGTCATAAAGACAAACCAATGTATCTTCTATCTTCATATCTAACATGGAAAAACATCATAGAATGGAACATAATGTTTTATTCACATATGAATGGTCACTCTAAGGCAGTCAATCAGACATTGGTTCAATTTTTTATAATGTATAACTATAAGGATTTTGTGAGTTGGGTTGAAATCCTACCATAAATTTTGTATTGTTATAATTAGATGGTACTCGGTACATACATCAACAAACATGTCTACATTTTAAACCTTTTTGCAACTTTTTCCTTAGACAACCTTTGCATATTGCACCACTCTATACTTTGCATAAGGAAAAGTATAGAATGCAAGGAATAAGGTAACAAGTCTAAATGTATTCTAAGTTTCAAACATATCAGCTAATGAGGAAGGCCTCTAGGCCAAATTTATAAAGCACTATTGAGCTTGCATTGTTAATCTTTCAAATGAACAAGGGGAAGGTGATATATTGTGAAACCAACCCCTCCAAAGATATATCCATCAACAATATCCATTACGAATGAACCATTAAATAATGTGAAACCATAAACAATAAAAGATAGAAACAACCTTTCAATACATCAACAATATATTTTTATTGAACAATGATAACATGTTGAAATTTATACATGGCACAAACTTACAATTTTACACTAATCATTACAACATGGGGCAAACATTCTTCATTATTAAAAGAGCCACACCATGAGTGACACCAAAACAGTTACAACAAAAAAGCGTATACATATCGAAGATGTGTAACAATGTACAAGCCTAGATTTTGATGAAATAGATGTTGATAACATTTCAGTTTTCACACCCCCCTAGAGTGGACATTTCAGCGGACAGTAGATCAACAAACATCATATTTATATTTGAATGGTGGTTGATCATAAAGGAATGAAATTTAGCAGCAATGGTTCTTGCTTCTACATGAAGCGGTATTAAATTCCTTTTTCTAACTTGGTATATTCCTTTCATTTGGTTACATAGAATTTCAGAGTTGGTGTATATACATATGTCATTGGAACTGTACATTTTGGTTGTGTTTAGCCCTTCTATAAGTTCAATGTAATAAGCTTCATTGTCGTCCCATGAATATCTCTTTTACTTTGGAAAGCATCATTCAAAAAATTGTTGCGCAGGACATATTCAATGATGGCTTGTCCTAGGTTGGGATAACATGACACTTGAATGCACAGTTTCCATTCTTGCACCATCTTGTTTGTATCAGACGAACTGCAAAAACAAGAACAACACAAAAAGAAAACAATTTCTCATGAGATATCAAAAAAAAATTTAGATCTATCACATAGATTCAGTAGATAAGTACATATGAAAGTACAGTGGAATATTGCCAAGGAAAACAAAAAGGCCAAGCGAGAAACAGTTGAATTACCTAAATTTGCACATTGATAACAAAGAAGATGATCTTATAGGTCAAACTAAACAGTAGCATATGCTAACCAGTTTGTTTGGTTTGTTGATGCTTCAACCTCATATGGTGTACAAAAAATAAATAAATAAAATATCAAAACTAGAATCCATATAACTCTAGATGATAATGTGCAAATATACATTATCCAAGAAGATCGAAACATTCTGTCTTTATTCAAAGTCAAACACCTGCTTGACCTTGAACAATATGAATACAATAATTATAATTCTTAGGTAATAGCTTGAAAATTACCAAAAAAATGATTTAAACACCAGTAAGTAAATGATGCAACTTTAATTCATCTAACCCAAAATGGGTCAAAATGGCATACCTCAATTTCTTTTTATTCATCTTTGCAACATCCAAAAGATTCTTTCCAAATGGGGTATTTTTGGTAGTCTGATACATAGCATTTCTGGCCCTCTTAGGGGAAAGGGTGCAAATTTGAAAAGGTACCTTGGTAGGTATTGAACAAAATAGTGTTTTACACATAGTAATGTTTTAGTACAAAATGTGCTACGTAGACAAAAAACTAACTGAGACTATCTGGTTGAATTAACAATCATATACAATCATCCTTTTCTATCACTAAAATGATATATACAACATACAAACTGAAATGCACCTGGAATATAACCTCTGTGACCTTGAGCATTATCACAGACAATATTATGAACAGTTTCCTAGCCATGATAGCCACAAAATTGCAGAATAAATAAACAATAATGGCTTCTAGCTTTCTTTATTCCTTGTCCATCATTGATAAGAACTTTACAAGAAGACAAAACTGATATAATACCCAATATAGAAATAAACAAATCAAATCAATGATTTTTATATTTAGTTATTATGTTTTTTATTATTTTCTTTTGAGGAGTTGGTCTTGTTGTTCATAATTATGAAATAAGTTAATAAATAAATATCATTTTAATGTAAGGTAAAGTGAATTAATAAAATAAATATTTAAATTTATTTTCAAAATCAAGTGTTTATTAAATTACTTCATAATAATCAAAATAAAATTATACAATCAAAATTTCAATCATCAATCAAAACCATAACTTTCCATCAAGACTATGAGTCTCCATTCAAAATTCTCTCTAAATTTAAGAAAATATCCAAAATTCTATCCAAATTTGGAGAAAACATTTCCTATGTAAACTAGTTATAAACTTATACACTTGTTCTACCTTTATCGAGATTTGATTATGGGTAATTGGTACTCAGTTGGGAGATTTCACGACATAGGTACATGTTTTATTTTCTTTACCTTTTGTCTGCTAACTCTACAGATTTCCAAAAACTGTCTTTCTCAAACCTTTTACTTTCAAATTCCAATCAAGAAAGACACGCTAAGCCTGCTAAAGAGTGTTGGCTAAGCAGGGAGTGCTAAATAGTGTTGGTTGAGCAGGGAGTGCTAAATAGTGTTGGTTGAGCAGGGAGCACTAACCTAAACGTTCTAAGTGTTTTAAGTGTTCTAAGTCTTATCAATGAGAGTATATAGTTGGATGCCAAAGTTTGTACTATGTGTTTCTAAAGGAGTACTTGAATGTCAAAGTTTATGGTTCTTTAAACAGATAGTAAATTATTCTCAATAAGAGTACTTAGATACCAAAATTTGTAGTGCGTGTTTTTAATAGATGGTTAAGGAAAAAGAAAGTTATTATTATATGGTTTTTCATTTGTTTTTTTAAGGAAGTGTATATTTGAGTAAATAAAAAATTTAAAACATTAAATTGATTATATATATATATATATATATATATATATATATATTTTTTTTTTTTTAGAATTTTTGACTTGGAGAATAGTTTTGGGTTTATAAAATCATGGCCACAATGTATTTAAACTCTGACAAGATAGGATTTCCTATTCCTTTAATCCAATAAACTAGCCAAAATTAACCACAATTCAAACAAAAATTAATAAAATATTTTTTTATTAGTTTTTAAAATCTATTATATATTTAAAATTTGTGATCAATAAATAAATATGAAAAATAATTAACTTTAGTTTAATAAACCAAATCAATTTATATAAATATTAATAATAAAATATTTTCAATGTTCTCATTAAATAAATATCATTTTAATTTTTTAATGTAAAATTATACATTTAAAATTTGTAGTGAATAAATAGATACCTAAGTTAATTTTTAGGGATTAACTTTTGAAAATGGGGTTTCTTAAAAACACTAAAGGAAATTAATTTCATTCATATAAATATTAGTAAAATTATACAATTAATTATTTTATGGTGAATAATAAATATTAAAAAAAAAATAAGTTTCAAAAATCAAATTTCTATATTAATAAAATACATCAATACATATTTAACCATTGATTTTGTTTATATTGGCATAGATCTAAATCCTAGGTTTTATCAAGCATGAATCAAATCTCTCTATTTTGAAACCTCTTATTAAGTATTGCACTCAATGAGCTATTGATTTGATTCAAACTAAAAGACACATATTTTTATTTAAAGTCGACATATAATATTTTAATTAATATTTAATATTATTTATGATTTACAAATAATAATTTTATTATTAATATTTTATATTATTTATGGTCGACCTATAATATTTTTAATATGAATATTATTAATGGCCAACATATAATGTTTTTTATTATTTTTTTATTTTGTTAGGAATGAACATTACAACATCTCCCCCATACATGGTTTTAAAACCATGTGCAATGCCCTCCTAAAGCCATGGGTTGTCACGAGGCCTTGCACATGGTCTTAAAACCATTTGCAAGGCCCTCCTAAACCAAAGGCTAACATTTTTTTTTGTGGATAATTCAATTTATTATTTTGTTAAGTAGGAACATTACAACATCTCCCCCATATTGTGTTGTTTTTCTCACCGACATTTTAATTTTTTTATTTATTATTTTGTTAGTAACAAAGGTTACAACATAATATCGACAAATGTTACAAGATCTTCCACATAAGGTTACAATATCTCCCTCATAGTGGGTTGTAGAGCGCCTCTCGGCACAATAAATATTAATAAAATGTTATTCATGCTTATGCACGAAAGATTCCATATTATTTTATTCATAAAATATTTTATCTTAGCTACATACATACGTTAATTACAATGATGATGATGATGATGGTTAATGTCCACTGAGACCAAACTTAGGTCTATTGGACCTAAAGAAACAAATTAATTAGTTTGTTTTAAAATTGTGTTCCTATGCTCAAAGAGCTTGGTGAGAAGCGTCCCGAGCTCACTATAATTTTGACAAGTTAAAAGGCTAGGAAGGTCGGTATTGCAACAAAGATTATGAAACTGAGATCTAATGTGGTTGTACGCAGGGCACTCTAAGAGGAAGTGATTTTCATCTTCAATGTTCCTATTCTCACAGAGACGACAAATCCTTTCCACCCATGGTGTTTTAGGAACTGTCCAGCGACCTGTTTAACTATGTAGCTTATGAGAGTTCGTTGTTATCTTGGATATATTAATTTTTTTTCTTTGAACTGGTTAATACAGAGAGATACTTTTGATCTTCTAGAGTATGGTTGATGACCTCCTTATAATATCTTAATTTTATTTTTGCCTCTAAATCTTTCCCACACCACACTTTCTCTTTAAACTTACAAGTAACAATATTTTTAATGATATTAATATTTTTCAATGCAACATTTTCGTCGATCTCCCAGTGGTTTAACCAAGCCCTAGTATCTTTATACCAACCTTGCTTGAGCTTTAGGTGGTTCTGGTTGGAATTAAAAGCTAGCTTAAGAAGTCTATGGTCTCCCATGTTATTGATTTTGTGTTTGTACAACAGGATCCTAGTCATAGCTAGGCTATGGATAGGGAAAAGACCCAGTTCTATAAGGAGAATAGGATATGGTGTATTGCTTTTAATTTTGAAGTTATACATTATAAAACACTTTCGTATTTGCTCAATCTTCCTCCAGGATTCTCTAGATATGCTGCACCCCAAACCTCACAACCATACACGATAACAGGAGTGACTAAAGTTTCAAAGAGGAGCTCCTTTTTATCTCACATCACAAGGTTTGTTGCTTTACAATTATTTTCAAGACCAAAATAAGCTTTCCACCCTCCATTAATCCTTTTCTCAATGCTATAGTTCCAGTTGAGCTTGTGATGAATATCAATTCCTAGGTATTTGTAAGAAGACACTTCCTCCAAGTTTCTATTGTCATACACAAATTAGCGTAAGTGTCCTTCTTGGATTTGATAATCATAACTTTTTTTTTCAGTGTTGACATTCATACCCATGGTAGAGAATAAATCTTTAAGAAGTCGTAGTTGCTTATCAAGATTAGACGGATCCCTTGCTAGAAGAACAATATCGTTAGCATAGAGAAGAATGATGATGACTATCCCATCTAAGAACGTGCCAGCGCAACCTGCTTCTTCTAAACAACCTTCTAGTTTATCGATGTAAATGCCAAATAGGGTAGGGGAGAGAGGGAAACCTTGCTTAACTCCGATATTGCACTTAATATCTCTTGACCACCCCTCATTGCTCTTAAACTTGGCAATTACATTCTCATATAACCTTATTGTGACAGCTCTGAACTCGAAAGGAACCTTTAGCTCTTCTAATCTATTCCAAAAGTTATTTCTAGGTACTGTATCGAAAACCTTTCTAAATTCCACAAAGCAACAAAAGAGATTGGATTTATCATTACGACATTCCTCCACAATGATCCAAAGGGTAACGAGGTGGTTTGTTGTTGAGAGATGCCTTCTAAAACCTGCTTGGCCATTAGCCCGCTTACCTTCACTTTCAAGCCATCTATTGATCTTCTTTTCCAAAATAATACCATATAACTTGGATAAGAGGGGGCTAATCATAATTGTCCGATAATTAGAGGGGTTATTTGTATCCCCACTTTTAAAAATATGGATAATGAGACTCTGAGTCCAAGGTTTAGGGAGCCCTTGCTTGACTCCTTGATTGAATAACTTATGGATGTGAGGGATGAGGACAAGACCTCCAATATTTAAATAGATATTTGAAAATAAATTTGAATTTTAAATGTATAATTATTTAACATAGCAATATGTTATATCTTTTATTTTATTTTATCTAATAATATTTCTTTATATAAATATTAATAAAATATTTTAGATTATATTTATTTTTTATATTAATTTATATAAAATAATTATAAACAAATAGCTTTTAAATATTTAAATTTTATAAACTATAAAATAATTCAAATTAGAATAAATAATCTAACACAAGAAGTACCTTAACAATATACTTATTCTATATTATGTGGCCTTAACATATAATATATTAATAAAATATTTTTTATTTTATTTTATTTACTTAAACATACAAGAAGTACCTTAACAATATACTTATTCTATATTATGTCGACTTAACATATAATATATTAATAAAATATTTTTTATTTTATTTTATTTACTTAAATGTGTTTATTGGTTTTTTATATTATTGAAAAATTAAAAACAACAAAAATTATTTTGATTAAAATCTGTATTAAAAAATAAATAGAGAGTCGGCCGTCGTTTTGTAAGGTATCGAACCCTGCAAGACTGAGCTCCCACCACTGGAGACGAAGAAATCTGCAATACCGCACCACCGCAGATGAAGAACTCTACAAGTTGATATCTTACTCCACTCTACAATACACTGCACCACATCCATGTATATTATAGATTTTCCCATTCTTTTCCTTGCAACATCTAAAACTTCGATTTTTCTGTTATTTTTTCGTTTGATGCATGGAGTAACAATAAACATGGGACTTAAAGTCATCTTCTCCTATATTTTTTGACCTTCAGTTATGGCTAACCTGACTTAGTTAGGATGCAATAGTATGTGCTTGGGTTAGTTTTTTTTAAAGAGAAACATGTACCTCAAATTAAGCTAACTAATTTAGCTAAAGCTAACTCTTTGAGACTTATGTACTTGGGTTAGTTGTTGCTAAACACTTATGTGACACCTCATTAAAAAAAAATAAGTCAAATTTTTTTGAATAACTTAATAGTAAGGGAAAACATTAAAAAACCTGGAGCTACTGAATTTGTTTTCATCTTCTCGTTACCACAAAAGATTAACATTGGAAGGATTCTTGCCCTAAATCTTGACATCTTCACTTAGCAAACAAGCAGACTATAGATGTTTATCCGTATATATTTTCATTCTAAACCTTATCCTGTGTTGCTTTGGATGAAAATCTCATTCAGAGCTTTGGCTGAAAACATCATTCATAGCCCTCTATGATCTTTAGTTTCTTAAGGTTAAATCCACCTATGAGCTAGATATATGATAATAATCACAAGGAAATGACCAAATCTCAGCTTCATGTGACCAGAATTTTGGTTTGTGTGGTCAACACAGTGATGGTGAGAAAAGGTAGGTCATCAACTGAAACCTGGTGAGAAAAGGTAGGTCATCAACTGAAACCATATTTGATGCCCTTGTACACGAATAAATCTGTAGAGATCACTAATCTCTAAAGATCGCTAATGTGTAGAGATTTGATGTCCTTGTACATGAATAAATCTGAAACAATTGCTAATCCATTGGGGTGAGTGTTCCCTTTATTAAAGTGAACTACAAGCACCTATGAGGGAAAAGGAGTACATTGTATAACTATGGTGTGACTTTATGTTTATTAGCTGAATATGTTTGATTCCACTATAATTCTGCACAAAATTTCATATTTTTCTTTCTTGCACGTATTAGTAAAAAGGTTGTTTATGCAATTTATGCTGTGCAGAATCTAGATACATTGGTGTCTGATCAGAGTTTATATTTTTCAGTGAAGTAGTTTCTAGAAACTCTTAAATCAATTATTGCAAAGATTTGAAGACCTGTCATTGCATACCTTGAATGTGATGAGTGGGAACACTCTTCAATAAAAAAATCTGTACAAATTTTACAGATTTAAGATTTAGAAGATGAACTAAATTTTGAACACCTTTAAAATTTGTCTAGAGAAAATTCAGAAAGACATATTTAGAAGCCACTATCATTTTAGGCAAGTTTTTATCTCCTTCTAATGAATTTGAAGATCTAGATTCCCTTTTAACAGATTTGAAGATCTAGATTTATTTGGCATGTTCCAAACTATTTCCTAGACATGATATATATTCTTTTGGGAATAGTATCTGCAATTCCAAGTTTCTGAATAACTTTTACGAACTAATCATACACGCTGACAATTAAAAAAAATCATGTTGAGTTGTATCACATTTCCAATACAAAAAATGAAAATGGGTTGTGGTATTACCCCAACCTTAGCCCTTTGCCCTCACTGTTAAATGAAAATGGGTTGTGGTATTACCCCAACCTTAGCCCTTTGCCCTCACTGTTAAATGAAAATGGGTTGTGGTATTACCCAAACCTAACCTGGAAACTGAGCCTATGTAAACCCTAATTCCACCAGCCCATTGTAAACCAAGTCAGGGTAATGCCAAGGTCTACGGTTATAGTTCTCATACGTGCCTGAGGTATCTTCTATTTGCTTACAAAGATTAGTTTCAACTTTCAATATCATAAGTGATATTTCTCTTTTTTCTCCCGTGTCTTAATTGATATTCCTCCTTTTTCTCTCGTGTCTTACTTTCCTTGGATAAAAATAACAACGGGGTAAACTCAAAATGATTCTTAGAATACTTTTTAGAAGAGTGTGTATGGGTTCAATGCTATGTTTTCCTTGGTAATTGTGGCAATACATTATTTCTATATTTTATTGTATTCTTTGTTTTTAATGTATGCTTTTCTAATCAATATTTTTTGTTTTCGATTTTACTAAGACTGTGAAACCATTGTCACTGAAGAAATATAAAAATGGAGCATAAGTGGACATTAATCATAGAAGTGTCTCATTTCCCCAACCCTGGTCAAGCAAGGATTAGATACGTTATTTACAATAATGCATTGAATCACGCTCTTAAAAGAAAGAAATATGTTAGTGGTACAACCACAAATAATGAGGCAAAAAAGAGGCAAAAACATATGGCGCCAATGATATTTCAGTTTACACCAATTCAGAATTGATATGTAACCAAATGAAAGGTATCTATCAAGATCGGAAGGACAATTTCAAGCTCACAAAAAAGCAAGAATCGTCACCGCTCAATTTCAATCCTTTAACATAAAATACCATGCCAAGATTGAAAACAGGTCCAGTGATCTTGTGTTTGGAGCAATTTCAGAACTAGGTGCAGGTGCTAGCATTGAGTTGTTATCAATGTCACCTCCACCAAAACATCTTGTTAGAAATCAATATAGATGTCCATTCTGTAAATGTTTTTTTTAATGATGCTTGTGGTGTTTGTAATGTCATGGGTGTTTCATTGAAACCCATGCTTTTACAATGTTGCATAGTGCCAACACTGAGACGGACATAAAATTTTTTCCATTTGGCACTGAAGATTGTAATTTTTTACCATAATGAATGGATATACAAATTTTGATCATAATGAATGGATTACATGTTGTGCAGTGGTATTTGTTTTGCAGTTTTATATGTAGTTTAAAAAAAGCATACCGTGGTTGTAAATTTTGGTGCAAGTCTTGTTTTTTTGTATGACACGAAGCACAAGTTACCATCACAATAATCCTGAAGTGAATGAAAATCTTACAATTGGAAAAATACTGAACATTATGAAATATTGAAATGACGGACTCAAATTCGAACCATTGATCAAGCTCTTGTAAATAATTATCTTGCTCTTATATTCATAGAAATAATAACATGTACCTGGGTATATTTTTATGACCAATTCCAATTATGCACATTAAGAACACATTTAGTGGTATGCTAGAAGCTGTAATTTGTCATCCATAAAGAATTTTGAAGCAAAAGTGTTTCCACTTGTATTAGCAAAAGTGTTTCCATTTGTATCATACGATTTCCAAATGCACCTCAATAGAGATTGAAATTACAAAGCAACCAATCTCAATAATTTAAATGTTACTGAAAAATTATAGACACAAGTCAGATCAAAATAAAATCATACACAGTGTTCTATCATCTCTACATGGAATGATGCTCCTCTCCCAAGAATCCTTCACCATTTTATATTTCAAAAAATTGTGTACTTTTCTATTTATCTAGGAAAAAAATTGTTACAACTCACATGTGATTCTTTGCAAAATGTTGATGTTATAGAGCACATGGAAATTTCTACAACTGTTGGCATTCTTGGATTACACATCATTACACAAGTTCCAATAAAAAGGAGAATAGAATTCAACTATCTTGTTGAAATCTGACGCTCAATAATGTACAATAACTTGATCTACTTTGCTTCTTATTTAAGTGTAAACATCATAAAACTTTGAAACTCTTTCAAGGGTATATGAAAAGTAGACAAATCAATCACTATCAGATATTCATTAATATCCAAAGAATGAGATCGATATACATCAGAACCATTCTGCATATGAAGCTATTCCCCATGATATTGTCAATGGAGGTATCCAACTTAGCAGCCCTTTTGAAAATGATTACCCACCGAGAATATCAGTGAAACTAACTTAGGGCAAGGATATTCTAATAGTTCTAATTCACAAAACTACAAACTAGTTCTAATTCATAAAACTAACTTAGGGCAAGGATATTATTCATTGTCAGCTAAAGGATGAAAAATTAGTTGGTTGTAAATATGATATTCTTCAGAAAACTAACATAGCAATAACAATACCAAATATTTTAATATCAATATTGATAAAATTAGGATGACCTATAAAAAACAAGAACAAGATGCAAAATATAATTATATCATAAATCATTTCAGTAAAATGCACACTCAACAGTCAAGCTATGAGAAAGATCAGAAAAAAGAAGTAGCATCCTTGGAAGCCATCTGTTTTTTGAATATGCAAAATGACTTTTT